>JAQZBX010074785.1:0-14700 GCA_029593785.1 Cabassous unicinctus
TTTTTTTTCAATTACTTCAGCACTTGGATAGAGAAGCAGGGCTCTATTTATGGGGCCCTGCCAAACACCAACACCTAATAATGACAACCTTAAACAAAATTTTGTTGCCATTTGTATTAGTCAGCCAAAGGGGTGCTGATGCAAAGTACCAGAACTCTGTTGCCTTTTATAAAGGGTATTTATTTGGGGTAGAAGCTTACAGTCACAACGCCCTAAAGAGTCCAACTCAAGGTACCATAAGAAGTACTTTCTCGGGAAGCAGGTGTGGCTCAGTGGACAGAGCCCCCATTTACCATATGGGAGGCCCGGGTTCGCGTCCCGAGGCCTCCTTGTGAGGGCAGGCCGGCTCGCGCGGCGCCGTGGGCTGATGCGGCAGGACCTCACAGCAAGGGGGAGATAAGCAGACACAGAGAGGACACGCAGCGGATGGACACAGCAGCACGGGCAGCAAGGGGGGGATAAATAAAAATAAAATAAATAAATCTTTAAAAAAAATAAATAAATAAAGAAGTACTTTCTCACCCAAAGTCATTGGCCACGTGTTGAAGCAAGATAGCGGGTGATGTCTGCGAGGGTTCAGCCTTCCTTCTTCTTCTTAAGGCTTTGTAGTCCCAGCTCCTTCTGATCTCAGCTGCAGGCTGGCATAAGGCTTGTCTCTCTCCCCAGGACTCATTTCTTTGCAGGCTTAGCTACTCTGTTCTCTTCACAAGATCAGCTGTAGACTATAAGGCTCATCTCTCTTCCTAGGGCCTCTGCTGTGTCTAATGAGCTGTCTCTCTTCCTCTGTGTTCTTCTCCCATGTATCTACTTCTGTGTGAGAGTCTGTTTTATCAGCCCACCAAGGGGGCTGGGACTCAACACTGAGTCTCACTCTAATGATGTGGCTGAATAAAAGTCCTAATCTTAACATAATTTAATCAGACATCTCAGCTGAATCTAATACAGTCAAAGGGTTATCATTCCCAGAGGAACAGACCAGTTTATAAACATAATCATATACCTTTTTTTGGAATTCATAAGTAATATCAAACTACTACACCATTAAAGACAAAATACTTTAGATTATGAGGTTAAATCAGTCTTATTTTTCCTTTTCCTGACTAAAATGATGGAAAAGCACTGGGCTTGGAGTCAGGAGACCTGGGCCAAATTTCCAGCTACGCCCCTGTTATCTGTTTGACCATATGCAAGTAATTGAAGCTCTTTCAGTATGTTTCACTAATAAAGGGGGGTAGAGCAGATGATCACTAAATTAAAACATTGTATGATCCTAGAAAGTCATATTGTTCTGACAATTCTAACAAATCTTAAAACTACATAGGTTACTTTGCTTTCAGCAGAACTTTTTAAAATAAATTTTACTGAAGATTTTGCCAGGGAGAAGATGGAAGAGTTATATGGCCAGAGCACAGCACCTCCCTTTACTCCTATCCCTATCCTCAGGGATGTATCTTCTTTCAAAAAATGCCTCTCCTCCCCAGTTTAGGGTTTTTCTTTTACAGAAAGCATTTTAAAAGTAATTTAAAAAACTGCCTAGATTAAAACAATCAAATTCTTGGACTTCTGGGAAGATGGAGTTGGCATAGGTAGGCCTCAACTTGCTTACAAAAACAACAGAGAAAGGGCAAAGAGCTGTCCGAGGGAGCTGCTTTGGGGATCTGCAGACCAGGAGAGTACTATTGCACATTGTCCAGGAGAGTGAGGGAAAGGGAGATGAAGAAGCCAAAATGCAAACTATTAGTTATTAGCCCCCATGGCCAGCAATGGCACCCACCCCCACCCTTAAGGTGATCAGCCTGCATAAAATGCATGACTCACTGCAACCAACTGAGAAGGAAACAAATGTCTTCCTCCCTGGGAAGAGGAAGGGTGTCATACAAGGCGAAGAATAGTTTATCTTCAGTGAGTTTGGCCAGCAGAGCCCACTTTGAATATCAGCTCTGTCCAGACCAGAATCATTGACAAGTGGAGGTTGAAAGAGACACCTCCACAGAACGAATCGCCAAAAAGTGACATCTGGTGGCAGGCCAGGAAACTGTAGAAATAAAAAAAAATTTTGGAGTCTCTCTTGTCCGAGAACCATTGGATCTGATCTGCACCCCATTAATGGTCCCTGGCCTTATTTTGATAACTTAAGCTGGACAATTTTAAAGACTTAGCATAAGCTGAACCAAAAAAATCAAAGAAGAGCTGTGAAACAAAACCATTACGCAAGAGTGAGAAACTGACTGTAAGAGTAGAATCAGCAACATAACCAGATGCCTAGACATCAGCAAAAAATTACAAGCCATACTAAGAAACAGCAAGAGATGGCCTAGCCAAAGGAACAAACCAAAAATCCTGACAGGATTTAAGACAACTAATTAATGATAATCACACAAATCTAAATCAATTCAAGGTGTTAAAGGAAAATATGGCTAAAGAGATAAAGGATATTAAGAAGACACTGGGTGAGCATAAAGAACAATATGAAAGCCTGCAAAAAAAATTAGCAAAGCTTATGGGAATGAAAGACACAACAGATGAGATTAAAAATACATCAGAGGCATATAACAGCAGATTTGAAATGGCAGAAGTCTTCACAGACAAACAAAAACTGATAGAGTATGTTAACAAAAGACCAGATGTTCAAGAGATCCTTAAAAAAGTGCTCCAGCCTGAAAGGAAGACAAGGGCGAGACACTGGGAGAAGAGTGTAGAAACGAGAATTATTAGTAAGGCTAACTAAAAGAGTAAAAAAAAAACCAGACAATAGTAATAAATGAGAAGGAATGCTAAAGGATAAAATGGATATAGTAAATAATACCTTTTCAATAATAACAATGAACATTAATGGATTGAACTCCCCAATCAAAAACAGAGATTGACAGAATGGATAAAAAAAAAATATGAACCATCTATATACTGTCTACAAGAGACTCACTTCAGACGTAAAGACACAATCAGGTTGAAAGTGAAAGGCTGGAAAAAGATATTTCATGCAAATAGTAGCAAAAAAGATCTGGAGTAGTGATATTAACATCAGACAAAATAGATTTTAAATGTAAAACTGTTAAAAGAGATGAAGAAGGTCATTATATATTAATAAAATGAGCATTCACCAAAAAGAAATAACAATCATAAATATTTATGCACCTAACCTGGGTGCCCCAAGATACATGAGACACACGCTGGCAAAACTGAAGGGAAAAATAGACGTCTCTACAATAAGAGTTGGAGACTTCAATACACCACTCTCAGCATTAGATAGAACATCTGGCCAGAGGATAAATAAGGAAACAAAGAGCGTGAATAATATGATAAGTGAACTAGACCTAACAGACATTTAAACACCATACAAAACAGCAGGATACACATTCTTTTCAAACGCTCAAGGATCCTTCTCCAGGGTAGACCATATGTAGGTCCACAAGACAAGTCTAAATAAATTTTTAAAGATTGAAATTATACAAAGCACTTTCCCCAATCATAATGGAATGAAGCTGGAAATCACTAACAGATGGAAAAAGGGAAATTCATAAATATGGAGATTAAGCAAAGAACTCTTAAATAATCAGTTGGTCAAAGAAAAAATTGCAAAAGAAATCAATAAATATCTCAAGCCAAATGAAAATGAGAACACAACATATCAAAACCTGTGGGATATAGTAAAGGCAGTGCTGAGAGGGACATGTATAGGCCTCAATGCTTACATTAAAAAAGAAGAAAGAGCCAAAATCAAAGACTTAACTGCACACCTGGAGGAACTAGAAAAAGAACAGCAAACTAATCACAAATCAAGCAGAAGGAAAGAAATAATAAAGATCAAAGCAGAAATACATGAAACTGATAACAACAACAACAACAACAAAACAACAAAACCAAAAGCTGGTTCTTCAAGAATATCAACAAAATTGACAAACCCTTACCTAGACTGACAGGAAAAAAAAGAGAGAAGATGCAAATAAATAAAATCAGAAATGAGAGTGAGAAACATCACCACTGACTCTGCAGAAATAAGAGAGATCATGAGAGGATACTATGAACAACTATACATCAAACTAGACAACACAGGTGAAATGGACAAATTCTAGAAACACATAAACAACCTACACTGACCCAAGAAGAAATAGAAGAACTCAAAAAACCAATCACAAAAAAAGAGATTAAAACAGTCATGAAAAGCCTCCCAAAAATGAAAAGCCCAGGACAAGATGGCTTCACAGGTAAAGTCTATCAATCATTCAAAGACAATCTAATACTAATTTTGCTCAAGCTCTTCCAAAAAAACTGAACAGGACGGAACACTACCAAACTCATTCTATGAAGTCAACATCACCCTAATACCAAAGGTAGATAAAGACACTACAAAAAAAAGAAAATTACATGCCAATTTCTCTAAGGAATAGAGATGCAAAAATCCTCAACAAAAAACTTGCTAATCTAATCCATACCATGTTAAAAGAATTATACATCACAATCAAACAGGTTTTATCCCAGGTATGCAAGGGGGGGGTTCAACAATTAGTGTAATAAAGCACATTAAAAAAAACTGAAGAAAATTCACATGATCATCTCGATTGACGCAGAACAGGCATTTGACAACACAGCATCCTAACTTGATAAAAACACTCCAAAATATAGGAATAGAAGGAAGCTTTCTCAACATGGTAAAGTGCATATATGAAAAACCCTCAGTTAACATCGACTCAACGGTGAAAGACTGAAAGCATTCCCACTGAGATTAGCAGCAAGACAAGGATGCCCTCTGTTACCACTGTTATTCAATATTGTGCTAGAAGTTCTAGCTAGAGCAATTAGGTAAGAAAAAGAAATAAAAGGCACGAAAATTGGAAACAAAGAAGTAATACTTTTGCTATTTGCAGATGATATGATCCTATGCCTAGAAAATCCACAACAAATCTACTAGAACTAATAGAAGAGTTCAGCAAAGTGGCAGGATCCAAGATTAACATGCAAAAATCAGCATTTCTGTACACTACTGATGGGCAATCTGAGGAGGAAGTCAGGAAAAAAATTCCATTTATAATAACAACTGAAAGAATCAAATATTTAGGAATAAACTTAACCAAGGATATAAAACACCTGTATACAGAAAACTATAAAACATTGCTAAAAGAAACCAAAGAAGACTTAAATAAATCGAAGGACATTCCGTGTTCATGGACTGGAAGACAAAATATCGTTAAGATGTCAATTCTACCCAAATTGATTAACAGATTCAACGCAATCCCAATAAAATCCCAGCAGCCTTTTTAAAGAAATGGAAAAGCCAATTATCAAATTAATTTGGAAGGGTAAGGGGCCCCAAATAGCTAAAAATGTCTTAAAAAGAAGAAGAACGAAATCAGAGGACTCTCACTTCCTGACTTCAAAGCCTATAACTTAGCTACAGTGGTAAAAATAGCATAGTACTGGTATAAAGATGGACAGGTTGACCAATGGAACCAAATCAAGAACTCAGAAATAGACCCTCATATCTATGGTCAAGTGATTTTTGACAAGGCTGTCAAGCCCACCCAGCTGGGCCGAAACAGTCTGTTCAACAAATGGTACTGGAAAAACTGATTCATATCCAAAAGAAAGAAAGAAGACCCCTATCTCATACCTTATTTTAAAAATTAACTCAAAGTGGATCAAGGACCTAAACAGAAAAGCTAGAATCATAAAACTCCTAGAAGAAAATGTAGGGAAACATCTTCAAGATCTTATGGTAGGTGGTGTTTTCTTAAACCTTACACCCAAAGCACAGGCAATGAAAGGAAAAATAAATAAATGGGACCTCCTCAAAACTAAACACTTTTGTGCTTCAAATGTCTTTGTTTAAAAGGTGAAATGGCAGCCTACTCAATGGGAGAGAATTTTCAGAAACTACATATCCGGTAAGGATTTGATCTTTACGTTATATAAAGAGATCATACAACTCAATGATAAAAAGATAAGCAGCCCAATTAAAAAATGGGCAAAAGACTTGAAGAGATATTTTTCTAAAGAGGAAATAAAAATGGCCAAAAAGCACATGAAAAGATGTTCAACATTACTAGCTATTAGGGAAATACAGATCAAAACTACAATGAGATACCATTTCACACCTTATAGACTGGCCATTATATAAAAAACAAACACACACACAAACAAAAAAACTACAAGTGCTGGAAAGGATGTGGAGAAATAGGAACATTCATTCACTGGTGGCGGGAAATGATACAGCTGCTGTAGAAGACAGTTTGGCAGTTCCTCAGGAAGCTAAATATAGAACTGCCTTATGATCCTGCAATCCCTCTACTAGGAATATATTCAGAAATGAAAGCAAGGACACAAACTGACATTTGCACACTGATATGCATAGCAACATCATTCACAACTGCTAAAATATGGAAACAATCTAAGTGTCCATCAACTGATGACTGGCTAAACAAAATGTGGTATATACATACAATGGAATATTATTCAGCTGTAAGAAAAACTGAAGTCGGGATGCATATGACAACATGGATGAACCCTGAGGACAGTATATTGAGTGAAATAAGCCAGACACAAAAGGACAAATATTGTATGACTTCACTGATATGAACTAAATATGATGGGTAACCTCATGGAGTTAAACTCTACAGTATAGGTTACTAGGAGATAGAATGAGGGTTGAGAAGGGGGAGCTGCTGATGAATGCATGTAGTATATTTAATAAGGTGGATTGTAAATGTGGGGAAATGGATAGAGTTGATGGTAACACATTATAGTGAGTATAATGGAGTAGTCTAGGGAGGTTAATGTCAATCGAAAGAAAGCTAGAGGATAATCTAGGGACTATATAACATAGTGATTTCAGTGATGGATGATAATTGTGGTTAATAGTACAAACACAAGAATATTCCTCTATTATAAGGTATTAAAAATATGCAAATACACGGAAAAATACAACAAACGTATCATATAGACTATAGTTAACAGTAATACCATAGTATTCTTATAGCAGTGGCAAAGAAAGTACTCTATCAATGTTTAGGGTCAACAATTGGGGGGTCTAAGGGGGTATGGGACTTTTTTCCATTTGGAGTAATGAAAATGTTCTGAAGTGGACTGAGAACTCTGTCATGAAACTAAGAGCCCCTGAGGGTACACTTTGGATGGACTGTACAAGGCGGGGGACTGTATAACACAGCAAACCCTTTGGTGAATGATGGACTGTAGTTAACAGTACAAATATGAGAATATTCTCTCATGAACTATAACAAATATATAATACTAATACACGTGTTAATAATAGGATGGTGGGAAGCGGGTGTGGCTCAGTGGATGGAGCCCCCGTTTGCCATATGGGACGCCCGGGTTCGCGTCCCAGGGCCTCCTTGTGAGGGCACGCCGGCCTGGGCGGTGCGGTGGGCTGATGCAGGACCTTCACGGCAGGAAGCGAGTGTGGCGCAATGGATGGAGCACCCGTTTGCCATATGAGAGGCCCTGGGTTCGCTTCCCGGCGCCTCCTTGTGAGGGCAGGCTGGCTCGCGCGGCGCCGTGGACTGATGTGGCAGGACCTCGCAGCAAGGGGGAGATAAGCGGACACAGAGAAGACACGCAGCAAATGGACACAGCAGCACAGGCAGCAAGGGGGGGGATAAATAAAATAAATAATAAATCTTTTAAAAAATAATAATAATAATAATAGGATGGTCTATGGGAAAAATAACACCAAATATAAGCCATGGACTATAGAAACCAGTAATAGCATGATGATGTTCTTTCATCAATCGTAACAAATGTTTCACAACAATGTAATATGTTGGTGGTGGGGTTATGTATGGGAATCCTGTATGGTATGCATGACTATTTTGTGAAGATGACTTCTCAAAAATTAAAAATTAAAATCTTAAAAGAAAAAAAATCAAATTGTTTTTAGTACACAAAAGTCTGATCACAATCGATATACCTGCTCTAGCTGGTAGAAGAGAGGGCTCTAGCTGGTAGAAGAGAGGGCTCTAGCTGGTAGAAGAGAGGGCTTTCTCTTCAAAAGATTAAAACAGTACTAAAACAATTAGCCTGGTACACAGTAGGAGCTCAACCAATGTTAAATCTAGCAGACTGACCAAAGAAGAACTTGGAACCCAGACGGACTGTCAGGACTGCTGACCCTGAGGCAAGAGGGAGCAGAGAATTAGGAATAGGCACAAAAAAACCTAAGTAACTAATTCGAAAGCCCATTTGGGAAAGCTCTAGTGTGGGTAAGTCAAGGGAAATCAAAAGCACCTAACATCTTAAGGTCTAAAACCCAAACAGTAAAAAAAGGGAGAGGGTGGAATAGAATTTATATGTACTTGGGATGGAAAGTAGGGGCTACAAGGACTAGGTTTGCCATGAGGGGGTAAGCACCATGGAAAGATGTCTATAAAGTTCAAAAGTTCAGTAGGCAACACTTCAGTAAAAGTATGTTCCCTAAATTCAAAACTAATTTAGAAGGAGAATGTGACTGGGGCTAACACACCTGTTCTGTGCCAGACACTGTGCTGCGCCCCAGGAATGAGGTTGTGAACAAATCCCAGTCCCCACAGAGCTTGAAATCTAGTGAGGACACAGAGTACTTAATGCAAGACAGGGTTAAGTGCTGGGATGGAGGAAATACAGTTTTGTTTGGGGACATCCAGGAGGGATACTTCACACAGAGGCAGGGGATCATCAAGGCGACGGGGAGGAAACAACTTTTCAGCTGTGACAAGAAAGATGAGAAGACATTAACCAGGTGAAGGCAGAGTGGTTCCAGGCAGAGGCAAGAGAAGGTTAAGTCTTGTTGGAGAAACTGCAAAGAGTTCCGTAAAGCTGGAGGAAAGTGGGCAGTAGAGGGCTGAGCAAGAAATAAGGCTTAAGTGGAGTGGGGCAGATTCTGAAAGACCTGGTATGTCCTTTTAAGTTCTTTGGGCTTATCCTACGGACAACAGAGACAGCTAGTAGGAGGTACCAGATAGGATCTACATTTTAGCAGGTTCACTCTTGCTACCAGGTGGAAAACAAATTCCACAGATGACAGTGAATCAGAGAGACCAATGCAGAGGCCGCTGCAGTAATACAGGTGATGGTTTGCATCAGTCTGGAGGAAGAAAAAGAATATGGATAAAGGAGGAAGAACTGGTATAATCAGATGATTAAGTGAATATACAGTGTGAGAGAAGGAGTCAAGGCTGACTCGCAGGTTTCTGGTGTTGATGTGGGCGTCTTTAATGTGGTTGAGAACAAAGAAGAAGCCTGCTGGGTGCAGACAGGGAGGTCAGTTTTTTTATAAGCAGGGTTTGAGGATGGTCCTGTGACCATGCAACAGGTGGTTCTAGAGTTGGAGAAAGGCCCAGGCTGAAGATGTTGGTTTGGGCATCACACATACATGTGGCACTCACAGCTACAGACAAGATCGCCTTGGGAGAAGGGAGCTCGAGAACACTGGCACTTCAAAGACACTGATGAAGGAGGAAGACCTGGGTAGTGAATTGCAAAGCCACCTAAGGAAATGGGGCTTTTGTATTTAAACAGACTTGAACTAAGTTTCTAGAATAACATGAGACTTGTGCAAACTCCTTTCATGGGTCCTTTCCTTGCATGATAGGCACAGGAAGAAGTAAGTGGAGTTAAAGAGCATGGGCTCTGGAATTGGACTAAGTACAAATCCAGGCTCTGACGCTTACAAGTTACTTCATTTCAATGTACCCATTTCCTTGTCTGTAAAATTGGGTAATAAGGTTTCTATAAGGAATGAATGCGATAGATAAAGCATTTGAAGTGTCTAGAGCAGACCCTGGCAAATAGCTCCTACTCAATAAATGTTAGCTGTGACTGATGCAGTGACCTGGAGAGAGGACAGGCCCTCATGGGGCTCAGCCTGAGTATGAGTGGGAGTGGCATACAATCAAGAATCACTGTCCTCACTTGGGCTGGTTGTTAAAAAAAAAAAAAGAAAAAGAAAAAAGAAATTGTTATGACAAAGATAACAGAAGAAGGGGGTGGGAGAGTCTATGAGCTACTAGGCTGGAGAGAACGCAGTGCGCTCCAAGTAAAAGGAAAGAGGCTAAAAAATTAGGACCAGAATGGTGACTTTCCAAAGGGCCAATTCCCAGTCATGGTTATCCATCAGAATAATCACCTGCGGAGCTGGAGCTTTTTTAAAAGAAGCTTGGGGGAAGCGGATGTGGCTTAAGTGATTGGACTCCTGTCTATCATATGGAAGGTCCCGGGTTCGATTCCCAGCGCCTCCTGGTGAAGGCAAAAGCGGCCTGTGTGGAATGCTGGTGGCCCGTGTGGAGAAGTGACGCAACAAGATGATGCAACAAAAAAGAGACACAGAGGAAAAAGACTATGAGAGACACAACAAACCAGGAAGCTGAGGTGGCTCAAGCAATTGAGTGCCTCTCTCCCACGTGAGACGGTCCCAAGATCAGTTCCCAGTGCCTCCTAAGCAGAAGACAAGACAGACAGACAGAAGAACGTGCGAGTGCACACAGAGAGCAGACGGCGAGCACAAGTAGGAAGGCGGGGGGAATAAATTAAAAAAAAAAAAAGGAAGCTCGGGCTCTATTTCCAGAAATTCAGTACATCAGTGGTAAGGTCTTGGACACAGCTATTTTTTTTCTAATCTCCAAACATGATTCTGATGAGCAGCCTGGGTAGAAAATCATGACTAGGCTGTCTAAAGATAGGTCTAATAGTGACCAGGTTCTCCTGGGGAAACAAGGGGATAGAGGTGGGGTGGTGGGAATACCTGCCAACACTCAGGACAGGCCTTAAAATCTCAAAGGCTAGCTAGCCCTGCATCACTCCTTACCCCCCACCCCCAACATGCAGAGTCCCGAGTCCTTCCTTGTTCTCAGCCAAAGGTACCTCTGACTGGCCCAGAAGGTAGGAGAGTGAGAAAGCCAAGTAGGGGAAAGCATGAGGAGTAGTACTGCCAATGTAAAAGTGATAAAGGCATCATGTTTGATGTCAGCCAAAACGCCTACATTTTCTACCTACTTCTTAAACCAGGAAATCATCCCAATGCATCTATCTAATGGGAAAATCAGAGATGTATGACATTTTCTGCTTAAATCATTGTCCAATACAATCAGAAAGCCCCACACGTATCAGTTTTCAGTTTATATGTCAAGGCTGACATTTCATCTTCATCATAATTTTATGAAATAGAATACATAAATCTATGAAATCTATGAAACAGATTGTACAATGTAACCTAGGTTCCAAAGGCCATGCTGGATTTACAGATGAAGAATTCATTTAATCTGGAGCATGCCTTTAAGGCATATGAATATGTTCAAGTGTTCATGGGGCATTGTCACGGTGGGTAAAGATGCATACAATAACCAAAAGAATATCGAATTCCCATCCTGAGGAGTTCTGCTACATTCTTTAATGGGGCAGAAAGAATCCCTCAAGTACAGGGGTGGTGCCTAGTGAAGGAGGACAGACTAGTGAAGGAGGATGGACTATTTAGCCAGGCCTTTGATATTGATGATTGTACTTATGAACCTTTTCTTTTGAAATTGAAACTTAGCCTAGTATTATATATTGCCTGAGAGTTACCTCCTGAGGGCCTCCTTGTTGCTCAAATGTGGCCTCTCTCTAAGCCAAATTCAGCATATAAATGCACTACCTTCCCCCCTGGCCTAGGACATGACTCCCAGGGATGAGCCCCCATAGCACCAAGGGATTATTACCAAGTGCCAACTAGCAGTGCAACTGGAAAAAGACCTTGACCATAAGGGGGAAATGGTAAATACAAATGAGTTCTTATGGCTAACAGATTTCAAAGTGAGTTGAGAGGTCATTTCAGAGGTTACGCTTATTCACATTTCAGCAGGCTCTAATTGACTGCCAGAATAAATATTGCCTCAAATAATGGGGCACCTGAGGGCTCTAGAGACATCCAGACACCATAGGCAGGGCAGACAGCTCAGGAGTTTGGCACCCTGCCAGTGGGAATTTTATGCTCCCCAGTGTGGCAGAGTTGGACTCATTTGTAGTTTCCCTATACATGGCTCTTCTGCCCCTTCTATTTGAACCTATAGTTAGTACTATATTTGATAGGTGATGTCCAAGAGACTTAAATCTTTCGTCCATCCATGTGCCAATTGGGGCCTGAATCTCACCAGAGTTGCAACACCTACTCTCCAGTTCATTAGACTCACCCCAGGACAAGTAACAAGGTGATGATGACGGACAACACCCATCCCAAGGAACAGAGAAAGTCTGCAACTGCAAAGGAGCTAGTTCCCTCCATCTATCCCAAGAGATCTAAGTCCCCTCTCAATTGAGGCAGAGTGGACATCACCATCCCCAAATCCTCAAGATTGGGGAATTAACAATGGACTAAAGTAGACTTACTATTATTCTACTATAGACTTATTGTGATTCTAGTAATGGAAGAACTTTTATCATTGACGTGGAAGCAGTGGCCACCAGAGGTTCTGAGGGAAGGGAGAGGGAAAAATAGGTGTAATATGAGGGAATTTTGGGGACATTGGAATTGTCCTGCATGACGTTGCAATGACAGATACAGGCCATTATATATTTTGTCATAACTTACAAAACTGCACGGGACAGAGTGGAAACTATAAGATAAATTATAATCCACAGTTAGTGGCAATGCTTCAATATGTGTTCATCAATTGTAACAAATGTACCACACTAATGAAGGATGCTGTTTAAAGTTTCTTTAAACTAAAAAAATAAGTTTTTTAAAAAGAACCTATAGTCAGAAAAATGAAAAAAAAAAAAATTCATTTAAAGCAATTCTACCACCAGCATCCATCCTCAGACCAGCCCTGCAATATGATCCCACCCTCCATTATACCCTTCGAGCCTCAGGTTCCTTATCTAAAAATTGGGGGCATGAGAGGAAGACCTGAAAACCACTTCATCTCTAAAAGTATACATTTTCAGATTACTTGATATACTTTGGAACAGCTTTTGGTATAGTAAAAGTACGGACAAATCCAGGTTCAAATCTCACATCAGCCAATTGAGCCTGATGTAGAATTCTGGTTCCGCCACTTACTGAGCAATACTGATAAAGTTATTTGAATAATCTGAGCTTCAGTTGCCTCCTCTGAAAATTAAGAATAACAACACCCATCTTAAAGGCTGTTGATGAAGGACCACTTACAAACCCTCAGTGATATTAGTTCCCTCTTCCAATCCCCCTTCATTATAAAGTCAGGCAGGGAGGCATTTGGGGCAGCTGGTGGCACGATCGACCGCATGGACCTTTTCTTTTTTCTACTTTCTAAACTCATCTCTTAATACTTTATACTTTTACTTTGGATATAAGACGATATTATTTTCAGTGAGCAACCAGGTATGGTTTATTTCTGATAGTAGTTCTAGGCTAATGAATTTGCTAATTCCTGCCAGAGATTAAATACCACCCCTTCAAAAGGGGAGAGGTCCTGGAGAAATCGATTGATTAAGTGGACTGTAATTTTTCGGTTGTTGTTCATATGTTTGTTTCAATGATCATGTGATATTTGCCAAAGGTCTGCATTTAAATACATAAAACAACTCTATATTACCAGACAAGGTTTTCTCTGCAAAGAAACTATTGGTTGCATGTCTAGGAAAGTGTTCCGTCTAATATCCTACAACTCACACTGTAAATTCAATGTGTTGAGAATAAAGAAACACATCATAGTCAATATCAGTGTGACTTACCCACTGTTGAGGACAACTTGATTCAAATGAGTTTCTTAACTTCTTGCATTGAGAAGCGTCATCTGTGTTCTCATCTAAACACTTCCAGTACTCATCCCGGGCTCCCCAGCAAGCCTGTCTCTCTTTCATAGATGGGGCTGCCATTCCAGTGGGATCAAGCTGTTGGCCGAAATAACATTTGATATTAACAAGGAACGTGTCATTTGAGGGAGAGGAAAGAAAAAATAAAACTTGTCACTTCATATTTTAAAAATAAGTTATGCCTTAGGATATCCCCGATATAGCTAAAGCCAATCGGTTGCAAATTCATTACACCTTAAAGGCACTGTCTTTTGAGGCTTACCTCATAAACTAAGTTTATCCACCAGCTTGAACTCAGAAAACCCGAGTTATGGCCCACACAGTTTGTAATACAGCTCCTTTATCCTCTCTGAGCCTGTTTCCCATCAGTAAAACAGGAAAACAGCGCCAATTTTACAAGGCTGCTGTTCGAACCAAAGCGCTGTACAAACAAATATACTAGGGCAAAATTAACAAGCAGGACAGGGAGTGATACTCCACTTCACAGAAGCTAACCTGAGGCTCAGAGAGTAAGGGACTGCCCCGGTTCACACTCCACGCGCGCCCCGCCCCTGACCCCACGAGCCAGCCGGCCGCTCCGCCCGCCCACAGCCGGGGCTTCCCTTTCGCACCCGCAGGAGGAAAAGGTCACTCAGTCAACGACCGACAGCGCGCGGGTGCCGAGCCCAGGCGCCGCGGGGGTCGCTTCGCCGGCGGGAGCTCAAGCAGCGAAGACCCTACCACTCAGAAGAGGAAATGCATCTCACGCGGCTGATCGCTGGCCCTCCAGTGATCCTTATGGGCCACCGTTGACTTTTCGGAGAGGGTGGGACTTCCTGTTCCGTTCTCTTTTCACCTGCTGCTGTGACTTCCGGGCTTACTGCGGCGAGCGAGGCGGCCGGTTCTCGTGTGGAGGTGGGCAGCGGGCGGGGGCTGATCACAACTCTGAGCGGCGAAAGCCGT
>JAQZBX010074786.1:0-14701 GCA_029593785.1 Cabassous unicinctus
TGCAGTATCACCACGCTTAAAATTGTCATTGAATCATAGGTAATTGTTATCAGTTGTTAAAATTATATTAAGTTCATAAGTAATCTGACTTTCTGAACATATTTGTAATATCACAAAAAGGGAATGAATCTTATTATAAATCTATTAGCTCTGTGAACTCATAAAATATTTTTGACAATACAAACCAGTGAAAGAGAAAAAAACCACAACACTGGCATATTCATCTTTATTATATAACTACAGGAAAAATAAAATTGAAAATGTCACTACCAAGAATTGTAATAAAACACATAATTGTAAAAATAACCATAAAATCATCCCAAGCAGGAGACAGGTGTATAATGGTGAATATGAGTAGGAATTCAGCAATTTCTTCAAATGTGGATAGGAACATCATCTTTTGAGTTTTTCAATGGAGTGTAGAATATCACGACATTCCTAAAACTTCAAACATATAAAATATGATAAAATGATTACAACATATTTATGAGTAATGATGGAATTAGAGATATCTAATAATTTATGAATACATCCTTATATATAATAATTTGATACATATACTAGGTAATGAAATTATGGATATTATAGGCATTTACATCTTTGAAGTCAATGTCCAATGAATATTTTACTGTGGGTCACTTTCATGCCCATGCTTCTCAGGCTATAAATGACAGGATTAATGGTGAGAAGTGATAGAGAACATAACTCAGATAAGAAGTTTCAGTGATCATGGAGATTGGGAGCTATAACCTAAGCACACAATCAATCTGGAGGAAAGGGACATGGTTCCCATTGTGAAAAGGGGTATGCAGCTGGAGAAAGGTTTGAATTTGTTTTGTGCAGATGGTATCCATAGGGCAGTGGCAAAAATGTGAACATAGGTAACAATAATGAAAATTAAACTTTTCAAAGCAAAACAACAGCAAGTAAATAATAAAAGTATGCTATAAAATATGCTATCCAGAACAGAAAAGTTTAAGCAGTGATTGCAGCATAGAAGAACTGATGCATTATATTGAGCCCAGAGAACCTTCCAGAGAATATACTTCCAACCTGAATGGAGCCATAGACACATTCACTGAGCCATAATGCCATCATCATCATATATATATATATATATATATATATATATATATATTCATTTTAGCAATACTTAGATTACATAAATATGGGGATTCCCATATTCACTGCTCCCCATATCTCCCATATTTTCCCACAAAACCAACATTGTTTTATTGGCCTTAGTGCAAAGGATGGAGGATGGCAGCATAACAGTCATAGGACATGACTATAAAGAGGACATACTCTGTGTCATCAATTAATAAACTGAAAAATTTTTAAAACACATCCTACAAAGGTTATAGAATGGTGGTTTGTCAGAGAGTTCATGATGGATTTAGGAAGGGTAGCGGAGATGTAGGAAATATCAACTGAGAACAAATTTTTCAGAAAGAAATACATGGGGGTATGGAGATACTGGTCAATAATGATGAGGGTGACAATGAGAAGATTCCCCAACATTTCTGTCATGTCAATGACAAAGAAGATTGTGATGTACCATCTCTGTAGCACCTAGTTTTTAGGAAACCAATTGAGTAATAATTTCATTATGATTTTCACATTGGAAAATTTCTTAGGCATGGTTTTCCATATCTGGTGTAGTCATTCATAGGCAAGACAAGTGGGTTCTATGACACAGAAGTGGATCAATTGGTTGGATGGTAGATTTAGCAGTTGGTCAGTTTCCCTGCAGCCATGATGGCCCCATGTCAGCTGGAAATGATGTTTTCCTTCCAGGTTGCTGCCAAGACAAACCTGTAGAAAACAGCAGCAGGGAGGAAAACCTAGTCCTGACAGGGTGGTCATGCAACTACTTCCCATGGGATACATTTTCAGTAACTTATCTTTGCCCTCTAAGGCCATCCAGCCTGTTTATCTCTTGCCTTGGGATATAACAGCACCCATTTCCCTTAGATCTTAGTGCCTTGTCCATATATTTTGGTTCAACTTCTTCCCTTCCTGATAAATGAGGTTCTCAAGACTCCTCAAATATGCTCCATGATTTTCACAAAGTTATTGGTGGCCCAAACAGGAGTAGAATTTGCACATTAATTTCCAGGAGGTGTGTGTGAGGCACTGTGGGTTCATCCAATATTTGGTACACATTTCAAGTCCCATTTCTGTAATCCTACCTCTCCATTAGGTGGTCCTAAACTCCCACCATTCTGTGAATTATGTGGCTGGTGTAATGGTGTAAAAATCAGGATGATCCACTGGCAGTGGTTGAAAGGAGAGTCCCAAGTGATATGTCCTTGGTCTCCATTTCAGAGCCAATCCTCATTTTGATGTGATAAAGGGCAGATATGCAGAAAAGCCTGGGTTCTTCTCTCACCTTCAACCTCTTTCTGTGCTTTGAAACAGGATAAGGCCATTTATCCCTTCCAGGGAAATGCTGAGTTCAACTTCTAGAGGGACCAAGTAAAGCAGACAATCTATCCAGTAACAGAATTGTCAAGGTGTAGACACCAAAGTTCCTTTTTAAGAAGTCAGTTAAAGTTCTCTTTAATGTCAGCTGCCTGGGGGTGGATGGCATCATGGCACAGATATTGTGATGATTAGGATCATGTGCCATCTTGGCCAGGTAATGGCACTTAGTTGTTTGATTAAGTAAGCATCTGCATAATTGTTACTGAGAGCATATTTCATGGACTTAAATCATCAGTAAACTGATTACCTCTACAATTAGCTGAAGAAATTGCCTCAGCTGTGAGAGGACAAGGGATTGCATATTTAGCTTGATTTTTTGCATCCTCCTATGCATCCAGAGAGTGAAATCTTCAAGAGTTGGTCCTATATATTCCAAATTTCTTTGGTGAAATTTACCTCTGGTAACTAGGTTCAGCAGCACAGCAGCTCCATACCAGGAGTGACCCAGTGGACATCCAAGAATTAGGTTTTTATCAACTCCTGCCCTCTATTACATTCTTTTAAAAAATCATATGATTTATTAAACCTGGGTCAATCTAATGAATCCCAAAATTCCCAAGATCATCCTCACTTCTGACACTGATTTTAAGATTGGATTTCATTTAGGGTTTCTATTTACATGTAAGTTGTGTTAATAATATATCATCAACCAATACTGAAGAAATATCTTCTAATATGGGGATTTTTTCCTCTTATTTTGTTTATAGTTTTAATTAATAGAAATTTTTCATTTATATAATGTGAAAGTATAAGTTCTTAATTAATTTTTCCTAGAAAATTATAATCTATATTATAGAATGAGAAAAATACCCTTCTGTATTTCCTTCTCATTGTACTTTAACTTATTACATTTTGTCCTTATATTACCCTGGGATTCAGGGGAAATTTATAGAAGGACATCAGTCTCTTTCATCATTTGTTTCCTAAAGAGTTAAGCTATTCATTATATTTTTTGTTGAGCAGTGATTTATTTTACAAATAAAATGAAATTACATTTATCATATGTCAAATTAACCATGAGAGCATAATTACCTTGCACTTTTCAGGGCTGTTCTTTCTTGTTTTTGTTTCATATGGAACACAGCAGCATAAGACAAAATGATCATGCTATTCATACATGATATCAATTTCAACTGCATCAGTCATATGATTTGGGAAAATATGTCATTTTCTCTAGAATATTTAAAGTGTTTTTACATATCCTCAGGAGATTATGCAGTTGTATTCACGAAGGCTTCACATTTTCATGTGACAAACATTTGATTTTTTATTCAAAACCGCCAGATTTCCTTTAATTGAGATTGGTGCAGCAGCAAATTTTTCAGGAAACACATTAGGAAAAAGTGATTTCCCAATTCATCCAGAAGCAGGGAGGATTGACCTTTAAGACTATTACTTATGCTTCAGTAACAAAAAAAAATTATTGAAAAGCTTAACAAGAAATATTGAAGAATATTCTGTTAGAGAATTGTCAGACAGAAACATAACTTATGAAACTTTTAAACTCCTGCTTGCCTCATAGGCTTCATTATTTCCCCTCTCGAAGTGATGTTTTGCATTCAGATATTATAGGTTAAAGCTGTTTAATACTTTAAGTTGTTTGCATTGTCTTGAGGTCTTACAGTCTGCTAAGCAGAAGGGTTCTGAGGAATAGACAGAGAGAGAAGGGAGCATAAGATGAGAGCCATCATTTTATTTCTACAAAGCACAACTCTAGTTGTTTGGAGGCAGTGTTCCCCTTCCTTCTTTTATATGGTAATTTTAATCCCATGTCTCCTAAGTGCTTTAAACATGTGTGACTATTAGCATGTGTTATGTAATATACTCAGACATTTCTTCTAGATAACAAGTTATCTATTCTCTGCACCATTAGCTATAATATCTGAATGCCAAACATATTCTCATAATCAATAGTAACCCTCAAAATACTTTTTTAAAATAGGCCATTTACAAGAGTTTGCTTGGCCCAACCACAGAAATGACCATTGCAGTTTCACAACAATAATAAAATTCCAAGAGTTTTAAAAATGTAGAAAGATAGAATAAATAAATGTGAAAACAGCGATAAGGAAGTTAGTGGGAATCATGAAGATAAAATAATTGATTACAATATTAATATAATTGAACAGTAAAAATTAGAACAATGTTAGCTTCATGGACTCATAACCTATTCAAAAAGAAAAAAATTAGATTTTAGAAAATAATTATAATTGGTAATACATTCAAATTATTATTATATTTAATAATCAACAAATCATAAAAATTAATAAGGAAAACATTGTGATGGAGAATTATATTTCCCCACAAATTATTGGTATATTGTTACATATACCAACTATATTGTTGTTAACTGTTATTTATGTTGCTATACTGATGTCATACATGATGATTTTTGTTCTATTTTAATGAAAATTAATAATACAATTACATGTGATTAGACTTTGAAAATAACAGGAGTGCAAACATATTATTTAAAGGAGGGTATCTGAATGAGATTTCAGTAATTAGTAGTAAAATGTAGAAAAAAAAGTCCTTGTTTCACATAAAGGAAATATGGAGATTTTTCCTAGATAAATGAATCAGAAATTTTTAAAAGAGTTGTATTACAAGACATTTGTTTTATTTCAAGGAACATTTTATTGTTTGATATGCAGAGCTTTGCAGTCATTATAACTGTTTTATATTTCTGTTGACAGCATTATTATATAAATTGGCATCTTCTTACTGAATAATAGTGTATTCTAATGCTTTTATGTGAACATGAAGACTAGATATCAGTTTAATTTGAAACATCTCATAAATTTAGATTAGTTCTGGTGACAATATCTGTAGATATCTTATGATACATCAGAAATTATTTTTCATAAGACAAGAAATCTTTTAGTTAAAGCTTTTTGTTTAGTCATGGGCTGGTCTAACAAATAGACCCCACAACCTTATATACACAATACATGTCATTAAAAGTAATTCTAATGAAAGCAAATGTTAATAATCATATTCCTATAAAACTAAATAAAATACAATAGCATATGTATTTAATGAATTCTAACTCAGAACTAAGCCCATAGCTAAGGTGTTGCATTTTGCTGCAAATACAGGCCACATTTGACTACTGAGTAATTGTTCTGTGACTACTCCAACTTGTGGTCTTATAAAAATATCAAATACATAATAGATTTCAAAGATGTAATGTGATAACATATCCCATAAATATTTTATACTGATTAGGTGCTAATGTAATATTTTGCTACATTTTCTTTTAACACATATATATATAAATAAAGGTTAATTTCACTTGTTTCTTTTTAGTTTTTTTGAAGGTGGTTATTAGAATATTAAAAAAAAAATAATTGTTCATGTAAAATTTTTGATGGAGTACATTCACCACAATCTATTTTTGTCAACACTCCATGACCTTACAAAAAAAATATATGAAATTCAATGGATATGAATTCAATTGCAGTATAGAGTCTGTGGGAAAGATATGGTAATATTTACATATCTAATTCTCAAGCATGATTTCATTTGCCTATATTAAGTGTATGTGATATATATTTTAAAGATAAAATAATATTTCTCTCTTTGGTGGCATTTTCTTGCTCAGTATTTTGCCTAGGGCTACCTTTATGCCCCAGTTCATCAAGCTATAGAATAGAAGATTGAGGTTAGGAGGTAACATAAAGTATATTACAGACATAAACATGTTCAGTTTTTTGGGTTATATCTAAATATTTGCTAACTTGTGTTTGGTATAAATAAGTCATATGTTTATAGAACTTTAAAGAACACAGAGTAAAACTGACCTGGAGCCAGATATTTAGTTTACACAAAGAAGGAATTTTATACAGATATATTTTTTGATTTTTAAAATTAATGTACCTTTGAGTATTAATGGGCATCATATAAAAAGTGACAAACTACAAAGAATATTTCACAAAATATAATGTTAATCTCATGTGTTAATAAATGAATAACACATGAAATTGTAAGGAGAAAAAATTTAATTAACAACAGAAAAAACAGGCAAATGCATTGGTTTGAAACTTTACAAATTAAATCTTACACAAGAAATGTAAAAATGGAAAATTTAAATTTAGTAAAAATAATGTGATAAGGCATTACCAATTTTCCTGTATGAACAGAAAAATGATTTCAAAAATTATAATTTTGGTTAAAAGCAGTGAAATGGATACTCATGTTTTGCAATTTTTTCTTAAACTTTTTATTTTGAAATAATTTCAAACTTACAAGACATTTGCAAATATAAGACAAAAACCATCTAGAGAACTCCAACATAATCCTATCCATATACACAGTCCCACCAAATTTAACATTTTGTCACATTTTTTGTATCATTCTAGCTATCCATTATCTACCAATCCATCTTTCCAGTTATCTATTTATCCACCTATTTGTATATCTATCTATTTCCTAAATATTTGCGACTAACTTGTATACATCATGCTCCACGGACATTTCTAAGAACAAAGACATCCACTTATGGAACTAGCTTAAGTGCAATTATCAAGTTTAGAAACTTTAACATTGTATACACTTTACATTCTACATTCCAATCTTTTCATATATCCCAATAATGTCCTTCAGGTCTTTAATATCTGCTCCATTATTAGCTCCAGTCCAGGATCATGTATTGCATTTTATTGTCATTGTCTCTTTAAGTGTTCTATATTTAAAATTGTGCACAGGGCTATACAACATAAACTTTCCCATGTCAGTCACTCTCAAGCATTCCATTCAGTGGGATTATTCACACTCATGATATTGTGGTACACTCACACACTACATTATTAGAACCTTCCCAGTGAGACAGATACTCTTATATTTTGCTGATTGTAGTGGAAATTGATGTGGTATTATAGGAGTTACCTATTATAGTATATAACAGACAATTTATAGAAGCAATTTTTTTTGGCCAGGACATTATGCTTTCAAGTATGATTTTAAAGTAATCATAAACATAAAATTTTATGCAAAAATAAATTAACTGAATACTTATTTTTAAGATCAATAACTTTTAAAGAATCTTTATTTATAAAGAATAGGTTAAGGGCTATAGAAATTTTGATATATTTATAATCAAATATTATAAAAATGTATATGTATTTTTATTCAAGAAATTGTACTGATAAGTAATGTTTCCTACACAGAATAAAATATAGACTAACTTAGTTAAATGCTTGTCTTTGTATTTTGCTATTTTAGGTGAAATGATTATATAATTATGAAATAAAATAATAAAATCTATATAGAGGATGTACATCAGGAAAAAAATTACTGTAGTTTTTGGAAGAAAGATATCTGAGGAAAGGGAGTAATAATTAGAAGGAAAGGTTTGCTAATCAAATAATGAACCCAAAGATTCAATGATAATGTAACTATATTTAGAGGAGATAAAGGGCCTCTTTCAAAAAAATTTTAAATATATTTTAATTGTATTTATAACGATATTTCAGTATAGAGCGGCAGATTCTGTGTCGTTGTTAATGATTTTTTTCTCCTCAAAATCATGCTTATGAAACTTCTGCCTGACCAGAATTCTAGACTCATGGAAATTCATCACTTGAAGGAAAATTATACATTAATCTGGTCCAAATCAGCTCAGAACATCAGACTAGTTCTAGATTTATCCTGAATTGAAGGCACTCATCTCTACACAAGAGAGCTGGCAACAATGTATGTTAGTTCAGATAAATCTGTAGTCTATTTGTTCACTTTAACATAGAGTAACTGTGCTTTACTATGGATAACAGGCACACACAAACATACACACATGGGTGCACAAAGAAACACAAGGTTTTGTTTATTCTGAATTTTAAAAACAAAGATTTGGAAGAGTGAAGACATAATTGAACAGATATCTGGAGGAAGAACATTCTTGTCTGAGGAAGAATTAAGGGCAAAGTTTGCCTGAGACAAGAGTCAAGAGGACACTTGACATGCAGGTGGTGATAAATACAAGTATCCAGGACAGAGATGAAGCTGAAGTACTGACAGTGGAGAACATTGGAGGACACAGGGAAGTCTTTGGATTGGTGTCATTACTGTTGATCCTACAAGGTACATGGACTGCTGGACTGAGCATGAACTGAAGCCAACTGACAGAGGAAGCAAGTGACCAGATCAGGGGTTGTAGCAACAATTTAAATGACAGGTGATGGTTGTAGCCCAAGGTGGTAAAAATGTAATTACAATGGTCAATTCCTGGATAAATTTTGAGAAAAAAGAGAAAAGAGAATTTTCTGCATTATTAGAGTTGAGAATGAGAACAACAACAAAAATGAATCCAGGATCTCACCAAATCATACCCAGATAATTAGGAAAAATAAGAATGATACTTAAATGAAATTCATAAAATCTTGGGAGAAAAATATTTAAGTGAAAGCCCAGTAGTACCTAAAATAATTATAACAATTATAAAATTGAAATATAATGATAATAAACACCACATACATCCAAAAATGATAGATAAAATTTCAGTGATGGTAGTAAAATATTTTCACCTGAGGTCTCCTTTAATAATGCTCAGAGATATAAAGATTTTCTTAGTCAATGACATTACAGTGACAGAGACATTAAAGGAAAAAGATTGCAACTGAACAAGTTCAGTTCAAATCCATCTACTGGAGCAAGATCTCACAGCCAAGTGTAACATTGACACACACTGTTAGTAATGGCCATGACCACACCAAGGTCACTAAAAACAAGATAGATGTAATGTGAAGTTTCTGTAGATAGTAGGATAATCTGAGTGGGAATATAAATAGAATAACAAGTAACAGTGAACAGAGCTTATAATTAAGTGGAGACCTGTAGAATCTATTTTAAAAGTATAGAAGAAAAAAAAATACCTAAGATGAGGAAAGAAATAAAAAGGAGAAGGTGGAAAAGGAAAACAGAAAACCCAGGAAAGAAAGTAGGAAGGAAGGAAAGGAAAACAGAATAAAAATAATAAAAAGTAGAAAGGAAAAGAAAGGCACAGAAATTGTGGTAGGATATTGTATAAAGAAAAGCAGAACTAGAGGAATAAATATGTGGATATGAGGCATGTTCAGAATTATTTCAAGACTGTGATAGATTGTGATTATTTTTAGTAAAACAAAACATTCCTGATGATTTTCTCTTCTGAATCTGGATTTTAATAAGAATATTGTTGTCAAAACCTTTGTACATTCTGAATACTTAAGTGACCAGAGATCACATCAATTTGGCCAATCTTTTGATTGTTCTGCTCTTAACTCCACAGGTAAATATTAATTAGAATGAACCAAGAGAATTCTTAAATAAAAGTTATAAATATTTACGGATCCCCATTTTAACTACCGATGTCTTAAAAATAAAATGCACTTCCAGAATAAAAGTTGAAAAATTGTTATTTTTGCAACAACCCCAAAAATGTTGGGAGGTTTCAGTGTCTTTTCAAACTTTGACAGTGAATGTAAAATTCCAGAATTTGCTCCCAAATAAAACATGATATGAAATCGATGCTGAAAAAAGAACCATTGAGTCAAGTATTTCCAAGCTAATCATTTATTGCAATTAAAATAGTTAATAAAGAGGCTGAGGATTGCCTTAGCGATAAATCAGTTCATGGCAGAGCCCTCTCAAGGAAGCTTATTGGTGGGCTCCGTCCGCTCCACGGGGATATGAGGCAAAGCTCAGGATTTTGCACTAGGTAGTCTGTCCCATCATGATGGGTAAAGGCGACCCTAACAAGCCGCGAGGCAAAATGTCCTCGTATGCCTTCTTCGTGCAGACCTGCTGAGAAGAGCACAAGAAGAAGCACCCAGACAATTCGGTCAATTTCGCTGAATTTTCCAAGAAATGTTCAGACAGGTGGAAGACCATGTCTGCAAATGATAAGTCTAAGTTTGAAGATATGGCCAAAAGTGACAAAGCTCGCTCTGACAGGGAGATGAAAAATTATGTTCCTCCCAAATGTGGTAAGAAAGGGAAAAAAAAGATCTCAATGCCCCTAAAAGGCCACCATCTGCCTTCTTCCTGTTTCATTCTGAACATTGTCCAAAAGTCAAAAGTGAACAACCGGGCCTGTCCATTGGGGATACTGCAAAAAAAATTGGGTGAAATGTGGTTTGAGCAGTGAGCCAAAGGTTAACAATCTTACAAACAGAAAGCAGCTAAGCTAAAGGAGAAATATGAAAAGGATATGCTGCATACTGTGCCAAGGGCAAAATTGAAGCCAGAAAGAAGGGCCCTGGCCAGCCAACAGGCTCAAGGAAAAAGAATGAACCAGAAAATGGAATGAAGAGGAGGAGAAACAAGACAAAGAGGAGGAGGAATAGGAGGAAGGTGAAGAATAAATGACTATCCTGAAATGATGTGTGTGGCGTGTGTGTGTGTGTGTGTGTGTGTGTGTGTGTGCTCAAGCAATTGTTTTGCTAAGAATGTGAATTTCAAGTGCAACTCAATATTAACTTCAATATAAAAACTGTACAGATATTTGCATAGATGATAGGATTTTTTGTAGGGAAAATACTTTTAAAAATGCAGGTTCTAGCTTTTTAAGGAGCTACTATATACAATTAGATTTTAAAACTTCTGATGTTGAATGTTTCTATTTAAGGGTATCTTTAATTTCTTGACTTTGAGTGGTAACACAGCAAACTCCTATTAGTATCAATAGTAAACTTTGGGTTTTTTAGGATGTTGAATTTTTTTTTAATTTTGTAATTAATGTATATTATTTTGATTGTCTTTGTCTTAATGTTAAATTAACTTTTACTTTAAAAAGCATTCATGGTCTGGAACCATGTCTTATCTTTTGCATTTCTATCTAATATTTCTTAGGCATAGTTGATTGAGGAAAATCTTTAAATGGTTAATAGAATCTCAAAGAAGTCCATATTAATCATATTTATAAAGTGTTCTTAAAAATCAGATCTGGAATTTAATGAACTATCAGAAGTTTTGCAGAATGAATCTTTTGTCCTTAATATTTCTGTTAATTTATTAGCTAACTCCTCAAAATTTTTCTTAACTTCCTCTTTATTTTGGTGGAAAATGTTTTCTTTAATGTGAAGCACAGGATTCAGTATGGTGAATCTGTGTCTAAAAGCAAACATAGTTTTTGAAAATAATTAGTAACAAGGTGAGATTTTTTGTTAATTACTTGAACTAGCTCAAGGTAGACTATCAGAGTGAATTCTGAGTTCTATCTTTTCAAAATTGTTTGATCTTAAACTTTAGAATTCTGGGCAATTATAGCCTAAAAAAATATTTGAGATGGTTTTTGCAATACTGCATGACTGTAATTTGGTTTAGTATCATTGGAATTTATATTTACAGGGGAAGGCAGTTATTTTATAGTTGTTCCTTTGAGTAAGCAGTTGCTTGTATTTGAATTTAAGTAACTTTTGAAAGACTATCAGGTTACTATGAAGTGAAAGTTAACCATCTGCTAAATACAGAAGAAAGCTATTTGTTGATAACTATAATTAGACCTGTCAATTTTTCTTACCTAACTAGTCAAATGAGTCAGGATTCTTATTACCCAACTGTGGGAGCTTTGGTCTCTGTTATGCCATATTTACAATAAGTATTTGGTAAGGATTACTTTGCTTCTTAAACAGGAAATACTAGCCAAAGTTTCATTAAGATGAAGTGAGGAATTATAATTACCAGAACAAATGAACTCATAAGTAAAATCTTCAAACTTCTTTATGGTTGTCCTCCATTAATTGTAGCTTAACAGTTATACATTCAAATAAATGGTTTTCACTGATCATAAAATGGAAACTATTTTTTCAATATTTTCTGGTGTTAGATGACTTACTATGGTAAAAGATGTGTTTTGAGTCTGACATCTAGGTCTGGATCCATTCCCCTCTACCAAATACTTAGCTGTATAAAATTTACCTCAGTTTATTTTTTCACATTTATGTGAATGCTATGAAGTATTTAAAACTACCTGGTGCATAGAAGAGATGTTAAGTAGGAATTTCTAAAATTGAAATAGAAACTAATTGTCTTTTTCCCTAAGGATTTTAAGATGCATCAATTACACCCAGGAGGGAGGCCTATGAAGGTTCCATGTCACCTTCTTTGATAGGAATCTTTTGGTGATTGCTTTAATTTTATTCTTTATGTAAAATATTTCAAGTTTCTAAGCCAAGAACAACTCATTCTTTTAATCAAGAGCTGCTCCAGAGTAAACTCAGGTTTTAAGATTGGACCTGCCTGGCTCATATTTGATATTCTATTAGACTTGAAAGTAGAAATAAAGAAATCCCCAACTACAGCTAGAGCTTCCAAAACTCCTCTGTCAGTAATAGATCTACTAGAAAGAAAATCAACAAAGATATAGAAAATCTGAACAATGCCATTGACTACCTGTATCTAAGTGATACTACTAAAATATTCCACCCAACAAAAGGAGAAATCATATTCCTTTCAAGTTTATTGGAATATCAACAAGTATAGAACTAGCCCCGTTTAGTATAAAAAACCCTTAAAAATTTTAAAGGAATTGAAAGCAAATGAAGTATGTTATCTGACAACAATGCAATCAAACTTAAACCCAATGACAGAAAAATAACAGGAAAACCTCTAAACACATCAAAATTAAATAGCAAACTTCTAAAACATTCATGTGTCTAAGTGGAATTATTTTGATCTGAAATAAAATGAAAATACAACCACCAAAAATTGTGAAATGCAGCTAAAGCAGTACTTAGAGGTCTTAATCTCAATGTGCATTTTTAAAATTAATATTAATATAGCATAAATACATCCAAAGTGTACAACCAATGGTACTCACACAGTTGTACATTCATCACTCCAATCATTCTTAGAGCATCTTCATTATTCTTGCAAAAATAACAATACTTAAAAATAAAAACCAACCAACTGAACAAAACTCATCACCTCTCAATCTCTCTATGCTTCCCATGCCATAGATAGTTGCCATTCTGTTTCCTGCTCTCTAGTTTTTGCTATTTATATTTCATAAAAAAACAGTCTCATATGTGAAGCGTCATCCATATTATATTTTACATGACGTTTCACTATGTTATACAGTCCCAAGTTACATTTTTTTAGCTTTCTTTCTAGTAATATAAGTGTCCTTAGGCTTTCACTTTCAACCACTGTCATACCCATATAATAGCTCTGCTAGTCACAAACACCATGGTGTGCTCTCAACATTTCATTTCATTTCCAAAGATTTACAAACAAAATTTTAATCAATTCTGCATAATTAGCCATCATGTTTCCATTCTCTATCCTCATTCTGTTTTCTGGTGACCTATATTCTAATTATTAATTCCATGAGTTTATAAAATATATTTACTTCATAATAACACAATCATATAATATTTGTCCTTTTGTGTATGGCTTGATTCACTCAACCTAATATCCTCCAGATTCATCCATGTTGTCATATACTTCATGGCTTCATTTCTTCTTACAGCTTATAATATTCCATCGAGTGTATACACCTCAGTTTGTTTATCAATTCATCAGTTGATGAACACCTGGTTTGTTTCAAATTTTTGCCTATCATGAATACACTGTTATGAACATCAGGGTGCAGATGTCTATTCATGACACTGCTTTAAGTTATTTTGGATACATGCCTATTAATGGTTTTGCCAGGTCATATGTAAAGTCTATATTCAACTTCCTCAGGAACTACCAAACAGTCCTTCATAGTGGTTGCACCATTATACATTCCTATCAACAGTGAATAAGCATTCCTATCCTCCATATTCTCTTCAACATTTATAATTTTCCAAAATTTTAATAGTGACCAGTCTAATAGGTAAGAAATAATCTCATTGCAGATTTGATTTGCAATTCCTTAAACATTTGCAATACTGAACATTTATTCATGGGTTTCTTTGCCATTTGTATTTCTTCCTTGCACAACAGTCCTTTCAAGTTTTTTCCTCATTTTTTATTCAGGTAGTTTTTCTTTATTGTTGAGCTGTATGACCTATGTATATTAAACCATTATCATATATGTGATTGCCAAATATTTTATTCCTTGGGGCCCGGTGCCTTTCACATTTTTGACAAAGTCCTTTGAGATGCAAATCTTGAATTTTGATGAGGTCCCATTTATATATTGTTTCTTTTTTTGTTCATGCTTTAAGTATAAAGTTTCAGAAACTACCACCTACCACAAGATCTTGAAGATGTTTTCCTACATTTGCATCTAGGAGTTTTATGGTTGTTT
>JAQZBX010074787.1:0-14696 GCA_029593785.1 Cabassous unicinctus
TTTTTTTTAAAGGTGCTTAGATTACTTAAATATTACACAGAAATTACAGGGATTCCCATGTTCCCCACCTCCCACACCTCCCATAACATCCCACATAAACATCTTTCATTAGTGTGGCACATCACCTGCAATGGATATACACATCCTGGGGCTTTGCCACTAAGTATAGACCACAGTTCACATCGTAGACCACACTCTCTCCCACACAGTTCTGCATGGTATATGCCGATGTAAAATGGCCTATATCCGTTGCCGCAACGTCACTCAGGACAACCCCCAAGTCCTGAAAAAGCCCCTGTATTACAACTGCCCTTCCCCTCCCTGCCCTGAAAGCGTCTAGTGGCCACTGGCTCCACCTCACTGTTATAATTTCTTCCATTGCTTGAATCACAATATGTCTACAACAGAATACCATTAAGTCCACTCTAGTCCATAGCTCTTCCCCCAATCCTGACGGGACTAGGATGGTGATGTCCACTCCACCTCCAAGTGAGAGTGGGCTTATATCCCATGGATACGGTGGATGGGATTATCCTACCTTCACCTGCAGGCTCTCTCCATTCTCTGGGATGGCCGTTGTCCATCATCGTCTCCTCCCCAGGTGACTTGAGTGAGTCCATTGAGCTGTAGAGTAGGGGTTGCAGCTCCACCAAGATTCCAGGCACAGCTGGCACATAGGTAGGCCAGAGGCTCCAGTCTCTGGAAGTACACCTACAAACTCTAGCATCACTCAGAAACCTTCTTCCCCTGAAATGTAGGCTGGATGCAGGTGCTGATCAGAGGAGAGGTCTTGTCTACAATCAGATTTGCTTCCCTTTGGGGTTTGTGGTCCAGGAGCTGGCTAAAAGATGTGAAACTCACCACTTGCTAAAGTAGAAAGATTTTATTTAGAAAATGGAGTGCTTTAGTGCTTTAGTGCTTTAGTGTTTTTCATTAATTGGTAGAGCTGATGTTTTCTTTTCCCGTCAAAGTCAAATCAGGATCAAAGAGCTTACTCAACATTAACTTGAATTATGAATTTTCAGGCTAGTGTGTACTCTCCTTCTTTCTCCATCTCTTGACGTCTGCTTTGAAAATGGGGCCAGAATGCTTTCTGGATCAAAAGGGAATTCCCGTCCATACTTAATAAGAGACACTATTACCAAAGGTTGTTGTTTAGGCCAAACTGGCAATTATTTATAAACCATGTAAGTGTGATCTATTTCTCTGTGGTAGATGGAAAAGCATGACTTTGTGTTCCTGCATCACCTCAGAGACTCCCAGGGAAGCTGCCTTCTACATTCCTTACTGGCAATAAAGTATGCTGTTTCATAGCTTTAAAAAAAAAAAGAAAAAGCAAACCCAGAATCTGCCTTCCTTCTTCTCAGCCACAGCAATGACATAATGGTTTACCTAGGGAAAATTTCTACTGACTCTTAACAACTGGGGGAAACTGTTGCAGCAATAAGAAGAAAAGAGAAGTGATGTTTCAAGGACAATCCCCTACTAGTCCCCCTGATGGTTACACTTGTCAACTCCATCTCTGGAGTTCCTGGAGCTCAAGGGTCAGCATTACTCACCCTTTTATGGTAGCCAGCTCTTGTACATGTTCCAGGTTGAAGTTTCTGTGTGGCTTATGCATCAGCATAAAGCCATTTGCTTTCTTCCTGATAGTTGTATGAAGGTTTGGTCTGTTGATGCCACACTCACACTTGTTTTCAGTCGTGTCACAGACTTATTCATTTTGGTATTTATTTACTGTCCGTGAAGTGGTGAGATAAACATGAGTGTTCAAGCTACTATTTTGAACCAAAACTCCAGTTCCTTTCAACAAGGAGTAAGAATGAGCCATATTTCCTTTGAAAATATTTGTTTGGATAAGTTCATTTCATTTTTGCTGTCATTTATTGAGAGCTCTTCTCTGAGGCACACTCAGAGATAAATGCTTTATATACATACTCTTATTTAATCCTCATGTCATCCTCAAAGGTAGTTATCACTAGACTGAGAAGGAAACTGAAATTCAGTAAAGTTAAATAATTTACCCAATCATACAGATAGTAAATGATGGAGTACAGAGGTAAACCTATAGTTAATTGTTGCCTGAAGCTATAATCTAATCACTCTATATACTGCTTCTCTGTTCTCTTTCTAACGTAATATCATCATTATCCACTTTGTCTGGACATCTAGTACATTTATCTGCAAACTCCTATTATTGCCCTTTATGGACTAGGTACTTTTTTAGATGTTGTTCTTATAAAAAATGAATAAGATGTGGCCCCTGCAAAATCCGTATTCTCTAGGAGCTCCTGGTTCAAAGGAAGGTATATAAGTGAAATTTAAATTACAGTACAAAAAATGCAATACAAATGGTTCTGTGAGAACCTAAAGGTTGGATATTTATGACAGAATATACCATCAATATTCAAGATTAAAGTAAATAGGAAATAATATATTTAAATATTAGAATTATTTTTATTATTTTACATATAAGATAGAAAAAAATATTGCCTTTAATTCGGACTGAATATAATGTAAGGAAATACTGAACCACCAGACTTTGAGAATACTGGACCATCAGACCCAGTCACAGCCATCATCATTGTTCAACCAGTCATATATAATGCCACCACAGAAAGGTAAGGTAAAGGAAAGACACTTAGGGCATGTGGGGAATAGTTCATTTGTTTTTCTCGTTTTTTTCTAGACAAAATACTTCTCTTGATCATGAAGAACCAACTTGACTCTTTTTAGGATCAAATAAAAAAATTAGTTTCCTTACCATTTTTCTGTGTTTGAATATTATTATTTTTTTAAATGACGACTCCTGAAATTTTCTCCCTAGCTTCACATTTTATTAGAAATACAGCCAGAAAAACACTTCAAAAGTACAGTACCCAACCTTACATGGTTTCTTAACTCTGCAGTAGCTTACGACATTCAGAGTCAGTTCCTGTCTTAAATGTCCTGAGAGTGCATGTCATTATGGTTTCTTTTTAGACCATGGAAAGGCAAATCTTAAAACAACAAAGAGCACAGACATCTGTGAGACTTAGTCTCACTTTATATGGTCTTCCTTTAGAAAAATTAATCTGTGCTTATAATAGGCACATTTAAAGTCATTGAACTTAATGATATTGTAGCTGAGATGTAAGATCCAATGGTTTTCCATCAGAGAACTTTATAACATGAAAATATTTATAAACGAAGATTGATTCTGTGTGAAGCTGAAAGGAGGTTAGGTATTTTAGAAAGACCACCAGTGTTGAGAGGTAACCCTTTATTTTTTTCAGTTAGAGTACTGGCTTCAATGACAAGAGATAAGAATAGATGATAAACTAGATATGAAACAAATAGGATCTCCTGAACTTTTTTTTTTTGAGATACTGGGGAATGAACCTGGAAGCTGGCACTCAGTCACTGAGCCGCATTGGCTTCCCTGAGTTGTATTTTTTTTCCCCCTCATTCATTTTGCTTGTTATTTGCTTTTATAGGAGGCAACGGGAACCCAACTGGGACCTCCCATGTGGGAGGTGGGTGCTCAATCACTTGAGCCACATCTGCTCCCGTTGAACTTTCTTTTTATTTTTCCAAAAGAAAACGGACCAGTTTCTTAGTGCTATACAGCAACTGTTGCAATGCCAGTGGTCTCAGGAAATAGTTTAAGAATTGTGTGTAATAATGTGTATGGCCAGGGATTGTTTCATTTCTGGCATATGGGGTTTAGCTTTGTCTTTAATTTATAAGACATGCAAGAAATCCTGCTTTGGTAAAGTTCAACTTAGAATTTAAAGGTAGCATGATGTCCTTTGTCACTGAAAGGAATTAGACAAAGAACAGAGATAAAATAAGTGAAGTTTTAAACCTTCTTAGAGATCTTGATCACCAAAAGTTAAGAATGAGCAAAAACTCAAATAAGTTATTTCTTTTCTTGTTGGCTGATTTGGAAAAAAATATTTGGAGAGGAAGCTGAAAAATGGGCAATAGTAAAAATGTATATAATATTAATCATTTCCATGGGTAATTTTTGTTTGAGAAGCAAGATTTTTATAATTCCACTTGAATGACTTAATTATAATATCTATGTTTTCTAAAACATGAGTGAGTAAATAATGGGATGTGTGGTTAGGAGGATTTAACCTCATGCCACATGCTTGTTTGTGTGGTATAAAGTGAAACCAACTGGCCTCAACCACCCAGAAAGTTACCCAAAGATAACAAAAGGATTTTGGAAAGGGTTAGAAAACAAAATATATTTATAGTCTTGCCAGCTTAACACTGCTGTTAAAACAGCACCGCTTAATACTATCATATCAGATATCCTTTAATTGTAGGACTGTGACTATAGTTTTTTTTTATGATTAAAATACAGTTATTTTATTGGGGGAGATAAGTCACTTAGAGCTGAACTGGCTACAAACAAAGGCAAGGACCATGTTAGAAGTCAGGTCTGTTAGTAAGAGAGAGAGATACTACTACTACTAAAGACACCACCTGTAGCAGTTTGATACTGATTTATGAATTCCAAAAATAGATAATGGATTTTGTTTGTGAACTGGTCTTTTCCTTTGGGCATATTAGATTATATTGGATTCAGAGGTTTCACTTTTACTTGATTAAATAATGATTAAGGCTTTGATTGGGTCATGTCAGTAGGACATTGAGTCCCCACCCACTTGGTAGGCAGGGACTCACAGGGAAACTGCACTGCAGAGAAGGGAGGTTGGAGTTTTGAGCTGGAGCCCTGGGAAGTAAACACACAGGGAAGCAGATACTTGAAGAAAGAGAGAGGTCTCCATTAGACACAGCAGAGGCCTAGGAAGAGAGACGTGCTGCTCACCTGAGAGTTTACAGCTGACCTTGTGGAGAGAGGAGAGCAGTTAAGCCTGGAGAGAATACAGCCCCAGGGAGAGAGACAAGGCCTAGAGAGCCTGATAGTTTACAGCTGACCTCGAGGAGAGAACAGAGCAGCTGGGCCCGGAGAGGACCGAGCCCCGGGAGAGAGAGATGAGACTTATCCCAGCCTAGAGCTTATATTGGAAGAAGCTGGGACCATGGAGCCTTAAGAGGAAAGAGGAAGCCTGAACCCTTGCAGGCATTGGCAGCCCTCTTGCTCTAATACATGGCAACGGACTTTGGTGAGGGAAGTAACTGATGCTTTATGGCCTATAACTGTAATCTTCTATCCCAAATAAATACCCTTTATAAAAGCCAACAGGTTTCTGGTATTTTGCATCAGCACCTCTTTGGCTGACTAGTATACCACCCAACAAGTATTCAGATTCCAGGTTCCCCATATTATTCCATGGTTCAAAAATCGGTCACACTTTCTAGTCAAAGGATCATGGAAACCTAATAGGATTCTTTCAGCTAGCAACCAAGAGTCTTTAGGTCTTCTCTCGCCAAAGCAGCCAGTGAAAATATAATTTATTTTTCAGTTTCCTCTGGAGAATTAAAAAGTATCTTTTGCGTAGTATTGCCATGCTCCCTGCTCTTGGTTCTCTTTGCCACAGACTCATTCTTTTTGTTTGTTTGTTTGTTTAATATACTTTTTAATTTTTTAAAAGATATTTAGATGACATAAATGTTACACGAAAAATGTAGGGGATTCCCATATGCTCCACTCTCTACTCCTCCTACACTTTCCCACATTAACAACATCCTTCATTAGTGTGGTACATTTGTTACAATTGATGAACACATATTGGAGCATTGCCACTAAGTGTGGATTATAGTTTACATTATAGTTTACACTCTCTCCTGCACAATTTTGTAAGTTATGACAAAATATATAGTGGCCTGTATCTGTTATCACAACGTCATCCAGGACAATTCCAATGTCCCAAAAATGCCCCCATATTACACCTGTTTTTCCCTCTCCCCTCCTCAGAACCTCTGGTGGCCACTCTGTCTCCACATCAATTCTTTAGGCCTTTTCTCATCTCCTGACCAAGATCATTGCAATGACCAAAACATTTCAGAATATTGTGCCCATGACCCAGTCATTTTATCCCCAAGAGAAATAGAGATGTCCATACAAAGACTTGTACATGAATGTTCATAATAGCTTTATTCAAAATTGCGAACCTTTTTGTGCCATTCCTTTAGCAAGTTAATCAAGATGTTTCATTCTTCAGTGTAAAGTGTGTAGATAAGTCGGGATGCATCTTTAAGAAGGTGATAAATAAGAGCAGAGCAATCCAACGCATGGCCACACTGGAAGGGCTGAAGCACTATTCACTCACGAAGACTCCCAACCCCAGGGCCAGCTGACTGGAGAGCCCAGTGCTGGGCTTTTAAGGTGTCTCCTCTAGTGACCAGTTTAGTGACATGGAGAAGCATTTTCCTATGCTTTCCCTCTTTTTATTCTGACAACCTGAGTGATCTTATACACACCAATGACCTAAGTGATCACCCTGTGCTCTAATACTTCCAAATCGATATTCTCAGTTTGGCTACTTATCATATCAATGATATCCTGCTTACTGGATCTCCTCATTTGGATGTCCCAAGCATACCTCAAACACATCCCCTATTGCACTCATCGTCACAATCATCTTTTTCCTTCTAAGCTTCAAATATGCTCTTCCAGTGCCCCTGGTCTCAGTAAATAGCATCACTATTCACCCATGCAGTCAAACTTGAAACCTGTTCACCATCCTTGATTCACATTCTCTCCCACAACCGATGGAACACCAAGTCCTGTCAATTCCACCTCCTAAATGTGTTTCAAATATATCCACTTCTTGCCAATCTTAATACCATTACAATAGTTCAGACCCTCATCCAATTTCTCCCAGATTACTGCAACCATTTTCTAATTGTTGAAAATATCCTTTATATACAATTTTTGAAGGATGTCCTAAAAATGAGGCATTTATATTACATAATTATATGTCTATACAATTATACTAAAGGAGACTGTATCCTATGTCTTGTTTATAAATACAGGTTTAACACTGGTCCTTAGCTGTGAATGACTAATTCAGACATAGACATATATGTAAATAGAGGATGTGTATACACACACACACACACACACACATACACACATAAACATATAATTTATTCACCTGTAGTAAATACCTCGCCAATTTGATCTTGAAATTGATCACACTTAAAAACCTATGCATTAGCATGTTAAATAAAATAGATAATAAATAGTATATAGTGTTTATGATTTATAATTAACATATTTAAATACATACTATTTTTGTATGTATTTAGATATTTTAATACTTTCATTAGAATAAGTAAAGTAATATTTTAATCATTAAAAAACTTGATTATCTGATTTATTGTGTAGTTGAAGATCAGGATTTTGGCATAAATCTGAGGTAATTTTTCTGAATATCTTGGTGCTGAAAGTTTGTGATATACCATTCTTACTTTAGAAACTCTATGAAAGTTCCTCCTATGGACCAGGCAGTGTTCTAAGTACTTTACAATATTAACTCCGTTAACCATCATGACAACGCTATAAGGTGGGTACTAGTATAATATCCTATTTACAAATGAGGAAGTTAAGTAGCTTACCCAAGGTCAGGCAGCTAAGTGGCAGAACCACAATTCAAAATGAGTCCATGTGCCAGTTTGGAAAGGACAGACGGCCATATCAGAGTGGGTTTTATTTTTAATTGGAAGTTCAGGGCATGGAAAAAATTACCCAATCCATTGTTGCTTGGTTGTAGGACATTCAGGATCTTGGAGTCTCAGCTTCCACTTGTCATGCTCTGTGAGTTACGCAAGAATTGGAGCCATATCTTAGCTGATCTCCTCTTGGGGCCAAGTCTGCAGAGCACCAAAACAACTGGCAATAAAGGGAAAGTTAGAATGAAGTAACAGCTCTCCTCTTTACGTGGCACAGAAATGACCCTTTTGTTATTTTCAACTGACTCCACAACTGCTGTAGAATTGGGTTACAGACTGGTTTTTGTGGTAAGCATGTACTTTTGCAATTCTTTGAAACCTCAGATAGGCCTAGAGAATTGAGTCTCTCTATTCATTTGCCCCCATTAACAGTAAATTTAGGAGTATATCCTTCTGCAGAGCCTCACAGATATGAGTCTAAGCTTGCTTCCACAGCAAGATATTGGAAACAGCTCTTCATTACTTCAGGATATTTTCCACTATCTTCTATAAGTGAAGTGAAAAAAAAAAAAATCTAGTTTCTGTTTGGGTAGCAATGATGAATTTTAGATACATCTTCACAAGTTGGGGAAAACACAATTAGACTTTTCTGACTGTAAATGAAGGCTCATCATATTACAAGGGAAGTTTTAGAGCACAATAACTTTACTTAGGATGTAACTTCATCGTTTCGTTTTGACACTGAAACTTGAATAGTGGAATTGAAGCAGTTTGGATTTAAATTATTCTTGTTCCTGACTCTTGAATTACTGTTCAAACACCTTGAGATCACCATCTGTGTTATTTCAGAAAGTAAAGGGACTTAAAATTTACCATCAAAAATTTTGTTTCCTTATGTTGTAATTTAAATTTGATAATATCACTCCAGAATAATAGACAAGTTATTCAAAAATAAATAAAGCTAGTGAACTTAGTATTTTTTTTCTACAGTAGGTACAGGAGATAACATTTACTGAGCGTCCACAGACACAGACTGCCAGACATTTTACTTCACCTAAACCCCACATCCAATATGAGATATACATTATTATCCACATTTTATTGATGAAGAAATTGAAAGTCAGAGAGAGAAGGCAAATTGTTCAAGGTCACACAGGTCCTAAGTGGGATCCAAACCCAGGATTATACTGACCTCAAAAATTGTGCTCTGTCCATCACAATGCTATGGGTTTTTATATCTTGGTCAATTTGGTCTTTAAATTAATCATTGGCATCAACAATACACTTTAAGAGGAGAAGCATTTTTAGAGAGTGTATATAAATCATGCTGATTGTTAAGTATGATTTCCTGTTGGCAAGTGCCATGATTTAAACTGGAACATACTAATGTGCTTAGTGAAATACCTCTTTTGAATCCAGTAGAATGCAGATTAAAGTCCACGTGTGAAATGTGAGCCTTTGTATCCTGAACCCATGAAGGTCACCCACTCCTTGTGTAGCCAATGCACAAAGCGTAGTTGCATACGCCATGGAGCCCTCTTATGGGTGGCTGGGAGAGAGTTCACAGGAATCAGCAGGTGAGAGGCATCAAGGCTACAGCTCACAGTGCCCTTGACCCAAAGTCTGAGGCAGAGAGCTGTCAACAGAAAAGAAACTATTGTAAAAGAGAATTGCTTAAAACACTTCAGTTGCTCTCGCTGCATAGTAGAGGTACTGCTTGCGGTTTGGGGAGCTACAGTGACGGTTTGAAGCTGTTGTACCAATTCTGTGTGTACACACACACACATATCTTCATAATTTGGTATGCTTTCTTATCTTCAAAAGCATGCGTTAAGACAGTTGAAGTATGTTGACAAAAATGAGACCTGTAAGGAAAGCATAATCTTTGACATTTCCTCATTTCATTGTTTGTGCTCGGTTGGCAGTATTAGTGTTGATAAAGGATAATGTTAATGCTTGTTTGTGATGTGAAGCTACCAGTTAAAAGATGATCAGTTATGGACTTATTTCTAGTTTTCTCCATCTCTTGAGAGCTAAGCAATGCCATTCCAAATTTCTATTAGATTATAGAACATTTATTACTTCCCTGGACAAATAAAATACAAATACAGCTTTACCCCACAAAGATATTATTAATCTGTTGTTGTAAAAGAATTATTAATCATATTATAGTTAGCGCTTTTTAGTACTGAATAGGGAATCTCAGGACAACTTGATTTTTTTAGAATCAAAGAGTGTCTTACAAATCACAAATAAGTGCCCAATAAATATTTGTTAAAGAAATATACAAGAATATAGTTTTTGCTGAGAGTTCTCATTTCTCAGTTATGCTTCTATTTTTATGTGTGGAATCGAAATATTTATTTTTGACAGTTTCAGGCTTATCTTTCAAAGATCCTTGAGCACTTTAGACAAAAATAACAATACTACGCTGTATACCAATGACATACACACATATATACACAGGAGCAGCACTGACCATGAACTTCTTGCATATTTGGGAAGGTATGAATACTTGCTTTGCCTATGGCTTAGTAATTAACAGTTTCTGTCTTTAACCACAACTGCCCTACTTATTATTTACCATGGACCTTTCCTGTGTATTTCTTTAGGTCTGGTGTCCAAAACTGTTGGTAGGATTTCTGGATAGGAGAAGTTTCTACAAAAGAGCCACATTTAGGTAGGGTTATCTTAAATAGACAGGTCATAGGGTTAGAGAAGAAGATACCTTAATTTATTTCTGGCTGATATTAATCATTTTGTTTTTTTGTGATCAGGATTGATTAGACCTAGAAGGGCCCTGGTGACCACTTAATCTCTTAACCAGACAATTTAATTAAAATGTTCACATTAGTTGGACACACAATTTGGTAGACATCACTGAGGATTTTCACATTTATTGTCTTCTTCCCTGTCTCTGCTGATTCAGTTCTCAATTCTGCTAAAGATCAGACCTCAGAAGCTACATCCTTTTAATTTGTGCCTTAAATCTGCCTTGTAAGAAGTTTGACAATCACTTGTTAAGTAAATGCTGGACTTTAAACAGTATTAGCATCTCACCAAAGAAGAAGTAGCAAAGGACATTCCTAAAAGGGAATTGCTTTTTATTACAAGTAGATGCCTTATAATTTCATGTATGTGAAGACTGAGAGACAGTGGCTTTACTTTGGAGAAAAGATGGAAAAAAAACAGTAGATGGGCAGAATGGGATGGATAAAAAAGGCAGATAAATGAGGAAAGGAAAATAAAGTTTATTATTTTTCACAATGTTCTGTTATATCTTAAGATACATGTTGAAGAGAATTTTCTTCACAGCTGCAAAGAGATTAAAAAATGAGAAGAAAGAAAAACAAAAGTTAATGAGTTACGGAAAAGAAAAAAAAAAAACAGAAGGGCTTTGGTTACATATTCTCTGCTTCTTTAGACAGGATGTACATTTATAGACTGTTTACTTCGTAACTGAAAGCTTTGTTCTTTTTCCCTTCGAATAAATCATGAAACGTGAAGTTACAAGGGAGAAGTTTCTTCCCCACCACTAAAAATGCAAACCTCACCTGAGCACAATTGCAGAGACTCACAATATTTTTTTAGTAATCTAAAGTGACAGAACTTTAGCTCAGTTTGGCTATTTCTATTGTCTATTAAGATTTCTTAGAACTTAATCTGCAAAATATTTTAGTGATCTCAGTGACAGTTGAGTGACAACCACTTTTAGTACTAGTAACTGCTATTTTTGGCTTTAGAATTACTTTAGAATTCTTCCAATGTCAGTGAGCACATATAACTCAATAGATTCAAGGAAAACAGGAATATGTTTCCTGAATTGGAGAAACATCTCTCTACCAGAAAACTCTCTTTAGTGGCAGCGTGGCAGGTAGGCAAAGGGATGGGCTCTGAGGCCAGGCTTTTTGGGCGAGAGTCCCAGTTCTACTCCTTACTGTCTAGGTAACCTCTAGGTACTGTCTAGTACCTCTCAGAAGCTACTCTGTGTGGAGGTTCTTTCTCACTGGGTTGGGCTCCTGAATGAGTTAATAAATGCAAGGAACTCAGAAGAATGTCTGACATGTAAAAAGTGTTTAATAAATATGTTATTACATTTTCCAATATAGAAAAGAGTAGAAAACTCCCTCAAAACATAAAAACAGAAGGCCTTCAAAGAAGCACATAAGTGTATTTGTAGTCAAAGGTGATGATTATTAGTTAAAGCAAATCAAATTATATATTAAACTTATCAAAGTATCTTTCACAAAAATAACAGTTCAATATTTTCTGAAAAACTAATGGCTTGAAAGAATAAAATATAAAACTAGAGTTGTTCACCAGAAAGTTTTTATTGAGATTTAATATGAGGTTATAATCGTATTCGGTCTGTTTTGGTTAAAAAGGAATGATCCTGTATAACCCATGTCCTTGAGGTTGTTTCAGTTAGCCGAAGAGAGGAGACCACATGTATCGCAGACACGCCATTCATGTTTTCAATGTAATAGGTACTCAATAAGTACACACATACTCTTTAAATGAATGAATGAAAAAACCTGAAATAATTATAAATGATAATATTAATACAAGGCACTAGTACGTAGGCATTCAGGGGACGATAAGAGCCAAATGAATTGATATAGATCAGAAACTGGGACTCAGGCTGATATTTAAAGAATGTGTAGATTTCATTGGTGTAAAGAAAGCTCAGTTAATGATGACTGGGAAAATGGTGAGGTCATGACAGTAGCAAAAAAATGGACGGACCCAAAAGGGAACAAAGCAAGTCACATGCTTCATGAGTTTGTAAGACTATATTCCTAGAGAAATAGATCATTCAAAAATCCCTAAATAAAATAGATCGTTGATCAATAAACTATTTTATGAAAACACAAATCCCTTCCCCCCACCTAACTTTGTAGTTTCCCACTCAGAACAGATTGTACCAACTCAAAGATAAATCTAGATATGTGTAAACCAATTTGGGAAAAATAAGAAATGACCCTTTTGAAAGTTTACTTAGTGTTTGCAAATGTTAATATTAGAAGCAGAAGTGTGTATGTCCCGTGAGAACAAGCTAAATGAAAATAGGAAGTACTGAAAATGAAAGCCACATGCATTTTGTAAGAATTTGTACTGCCAAATTATCTTACTAGACATTTTCTAATTAAAAAGAATTTAAATAGTTAGACCTTTTGATGAGGATTATCTACATGACTATTTTAAATTAAATACTGTTAAAGACCTATTGCACATAGTGTTAAAGAACCTATGTGAACATTTGCACACCTTTTTTGATTTGGTATAAAATAAGAACAAAAAGTGAGGAAGAGTGATCTAGAAAGGAAATGACTTATGATTAAACTGTCCTTTTATCTGAAGCTCTTCTATTAATTTGCCAGGTCAGCTATTCAAAGAGTCTTTAGATATAATTGACCTACATATTTCTATTTTCACCATGCATTGTTATGCACTTTCCTTCATTTTATTGCCACAAGAACTCTGAGAGAAGAATAGAGTGGACTTGTTACTCCATTTCACAGCAGGAGAAAGTGAGCTACAGAGAGAGATTGACTGTCCCAAGGAAATATAGCTGGTTAAGCAATAACAATGTCCAGGCTGGAACCCAACTTTTCTTGCATTTCAGTCTGATTTTATTTTAATTTAGACTTGTAATGTTCATTCCACTTGTTACTGGCCCTTTTTAACCACATTCAGCAAAAATAATTCCTATATATGTCCATTGCTTATTCTAACAGTAGTGAAACCAAATGCATTCACTTTATGGAATCATGTATGACTTGGACTCTGATAAATAAATATTACATTTTTTGGTAAACGATATTTCATATTTTCAATGTGCATGGCTTTGATTTTAGGTCAACCCAGGTTAAATCTCCTCAGTAAATTGCATAATGTCTTTATTCCTCAGAATTCTCATCTATAAAATAGATAATTTTTACTTTATATATTGTGAAGATTTTGAGTGCATGTAACATTCTTAACACACAATAGTCTCAGTAAAAGTTATTTACCTAGCTACAATGTTGAAAATAACTATTTCATAATAGCATAAGAGTTGGGTTTATTACAAAAGTATTTTTCAAATAAAATAACATAACGTAATCATATTATAACTGAAGTTGCACAAAAAGCATTCAGGTTAAAATATGACAAAATATTTCAAAACAAAAGTACGTAAAAATATGAAAAGAATAATAAAATATCAATAAACATTCATATGAAACTAGAGAAGTTGATATATAAATTTATATAGAAAAATAAATAAGCAAGTGGGGCAGTTTGAGAGTATTTTATGAATCCCAAAAAGGCAAAGATTAGGTTTGTAAACTAATCTTTTCCTCTGGGTGTGAAATGCTTTTTTTTTCTTTTTTTAAAGATTTATTCATTTACTTTATTTTACTTTTATTTATCCCCTCCCCCCTTTATGGTTCTCTCATCTGTCTGCTCATTGTTTGTTCTCCTTCTTCAGGAGGCACCAGAAATCTAACCCAGGACCTCCCACATGAGATATGAGTGCCTAATTGCCTGAGCCACATCTGCTCACCGTGGGCTGTGGCATCTGTTTTTTGCAGCGGGGGCAGCATCTAGCTCGTTTGCAGTGGGGACAGCGTATGCACATCTTATTTTAGGAGGCCCTGGGATCTGAACCCAGGACCTCCCATGTGGCAGGCGGGCACCCAACTGGTTGAGCCACATCCGCTTCCTGATGTAGGGCTTTTGATTTGACTGTGTCAGTCAGGCATGACTCAGGTTGAGTCCCTGCCCCCTTCCTGGATCTCTTATAAATGGACACTCACTCAGACAGACACAAAAATGAGCTCTGTCGTTTTTGATTCTGCCATGTGACAAAAAAGAGAAGGCTCAAACAGCTGACGGAAGAGAGCAGAACAGCTGAGACTGATAAAGAAGGCCTGGAAAGAAACTAACTCTGTGCTAAGAGAGAGGGGACTACAGGATCGCTTAAGCACGAAGCCTCAAGAGGCTGGGCCCATGGAACTCAAGAGGAAGAGGAAGCCCAGAGGGGAAGGAGAGCCCAGGCATAGATTGTCCACCATCTTGCTTCAACACGTGGCAGCTGACTTCGGTGAGATAGCACCTGTTATGGTGCCTTGAGTTGGACT
>JAQZBX010074788.1:0-14711 GCA_029593785.1 Cabassous unicinctus
CAAAAAATATAAAATGTTAGAAGTAGTAAGTGCTAGGGAGAAAAAAGAAATAGGGAAGGAGCATATAACTTGGTGGATTTGGGGGAGTGTGTTAATTTTGTACAAAATGAGTAAGGAAGTTCTCACTGGAAAGGTGATTTTTAAATAAAGGTCTTAAGGAAATAAGAGAGCTGCATGGATATCTGGGAGAGAAAACATATGGGGCATAGGGAAAAGTGAACAAAACAGGGGCAGAGGTGGGGGTTGCCTGGCTCTTCTAGAACAGCAAGGGCACCAGTGTGAATGAGCAGAGAGTAAGAGGAGACCAGGATAAAGAGCCAAGGTGAGTCAGATCATTCAGGGTCTTGTTAAGTCACATTCAAGACTGTCTTTTACTCTGACTGAGATAGGAATCCGTTAGATTAGACAGCTTTGAGCAGAGAAGTGATTTGACCTGATTTACATTTACAGGATCACTCTGGCTGCTGTGTTGAAAACCAACCATAGTGGACCAAAGACAGAAGCTGGGAGACCAGGGATATAGAAATAACCTCTGTAATGTAGCGTAGAAATGATGGTGGGTGGCATCAGTGTGGGTGGTGATAAGTAGTCACATTCTGGATGTATTTTGAAGGTATAGCTGCCAGAATTTTCTGAGAGACCAGATGTGGGATATGATAGAAAAAGGGCAGATATGGAGGCATCAAGATTCTTGGGCTGAGCAACTAGAAAAATGGAAGTGCCATTAATTGAGATGGGGAAGACTGTAGGAGTATGTGGTTTACAGGGAATTACCCCAGCTCAGTTTTGGACATGTTAAGTTTGAGGTGCCTCACAGGCATCTAAGTGGAGGTGTCAGGTCAGCAGATGTCTGTCTGGGCTGGAGATGCAGTCAGCTTACAGTCACAGGACTAAATGAGTTCATACAGTGAACACAGACTGGAAAGAGAAGAGGCGAATCCAAGAGGTGATCATGGGACATCATAAAAACAGACAAAAGGAGTGAGGAAAGTGAACAAGCTCTAAAGTACTCCCTTCAGCCTGGAACCTTCATGCTTCCTTGGTTGAGAATGTCTAAGTTATCTGGAATAGCGAGAAAATGGGACTTAAAAAGATAAACGAATTATTTCTCAAATGCCTCCTCATTTTCCCTAATTCCCTTCCCTCCTGGGGAAATATTTACAGTAGAAATCCTGTATTTATATTGCAAATGAGCCAAAAAAAAAAATCAAACTCCTATAACTTAGATGATGTTTTACTTGCTAGAATTTCTTTTAGGCCATACTTCAGCCAATGACTATGAGAATGGTGGTGCCATAAAACAACACAAGAGGGAAGTGTTACTTTGGTAGAAAAGAGGGCTACCTTTTTTAAAAAAAACAACAACAACAAAAAACCCCTGAATATGTAATAATCAAACTTTCATTATTAGAGATTCCTTTTATTTGCCTAAGTCATCTTTCCTTACAGAGTCCTGTGTTAAAACCTAGCCACTTTTCAAGCTGTTAGCGTTTTAGCAAGAATTCACGCATCAGTTTTAACAACTGAGTCATACAACAAGAGAGGCAAGGAGGAAATGAGACACTTGTTAGTGATTTCCTTCCTTCTCATCTGTAATGATGTGCCTGGTCTCTACCAACCAGTATATTACAACCACCAACTCACCTTCCACAGATAGGAATGGAGGATCCTAAGGGACTGTTGCAGGGATATCACAATAGTTTTCAGATAATTCTCTGCCATTTATATTTTTAGTTGTGTAAATATTACTTTAAAGATTTGAACTGCATCTACACAAATGTGTAATGTATGTCCCATTCCTTAATCCCTATTAAAAAATAAGCAAAAAACCAACAATGGAAATAAGACTTAAAAAGACTTAATCATGTCCTTTTTAAACACTGTGCTCTCTTGATGTTAAGATAGCGTATTAGTCAGTCAAAGGGGTGCTGATGCAAAGTACCAGAGAGCTGCTAGCTTTTATAAAGGGGATTTATTTGGGGTAGAAGCTTATAGCTACCAGGCCGTAAAGCATAAGTTACTTTCCTCACCAAAGTCTGTTACCACATGTGGGAGCAAGAATGCTGCCAAAGTCGGCCAAGAGTTTTCAGACTTCCTGGGTTCCTCTCTTCCTGAGGCTTGTCTCTCACTGGGCTCAGCTGCCCTTCTCTCTCCACAAGGCCAGCTGTAGGCTATCAGGTGACCAGCTCTGTCTCTCTCCCCCAGGCACCATTCTTTCTGGGCTCAGCTGCTTTGCTCCTCTGTGTGCTTACTTCCCCGGCTCCAGCTCAAAACTCCAAACTCCCTTCTCTGTGGTGCAGTTTCTCTGTGTGTCCCCACCTGCAATGTCCTACTGATGTGGCCCAATCAAAACCTTAATCATTATTTAATCAAGTAAAAGTGAAAACTCTGAATCCAATATAATCTAATATGCCTGGAGGGACAGACAGTTCACAAACATAATCCAATATCTATTTTTGGAACTCAAAAACAATATCAAACTGCCACAATAGCTAACCCAGAATAAGTCACATCCCATTCATTTTGGAGTAAATGATTTTCTGCTAACACAGGGCAGGTAACCAGAACGCTGGGGACAAGATAGTGGAGGCCTTGACTGACAAGCTAAAGAACTCAGATTTTATTTAGTCAGGTGATGGGATGTCATTACAGATTTTTGCTTACAGAATGTCAGGTTCAGAGCTGTGTTTTAGAAACACTGATCTGAAGACGACGTACCAGAAGGGAAATAGGAAACACTATTAATAGTCCACTTAAATGTTCACAGAGAGGGCCTCTGTGAAAGTTAGGAGCTATATATTCAGCAGAGTATACAGCCACAGGAAAAATTCTGTGGTTAAAGAAAAATCTCAATGGTAAAGGAAACAAAGATATATTTCTTGTTCAAGTTACATGTCTATTATGGGAGAGTTTGGGTTCTGGTAATGGCATCTCCAACAGAGAACAATTATAAATAAGCTGCCAAAAGGAGAAGAAAAAAAAAGAAAATACTTGAAGTTACTAGGAGTAACCAAAAGCATGTCAAAACCAGAGGAAAACTGACTCTTAAAAAAAAAAAGAGAATAACTCCAGGCAAGATTCATATTTGAATGGCTTTTCCCTGAGGGTCTTGCAGTCTGTGCAATGCAAGATGGTTAGAGATCAAGCAAAAAGCCTTACTGGCTAGAGAAGCCTAAGAACATACTTTGGCACTGCCAGAAGAGCTGGAAATTGAAGGAGGAAATCCTGGGAGGGATTCAAGGGGGAGGCATGGGGAGAGCAAAGTCTACATAGGCATATCTCAAATTTTTGACTGGCTCCTGAATTCAGGATGAGACTTCAAAAAGCCCAGATAAAACAACTTTAGGGTGAAAGAGCTGAGCAGATATTACATCCGCTACCTACCATGAGGAGACCGTTTAGAGTTCAAATCCCAGTAAGACAGAATCAATAAATACTTCAGGCTTTCCAATGAAATCCTAGAAAGTCCATGCTTTAGGAGGAATATAGAAAGCACGTACCTTAGGATTAAGGAATTTACTCTATGATTAAATGAAAAATCAAAATGAACCTACCTTAAAAATGCAGAAGGGAAGGCTCTACAAGTTCAAGGCAATATGTCAGTAATTTAATTGACTACCAGCACAAAAATCAATAGACTTCAGGGAAATATAACAGAATCCAGAGTCTAGAATGTCCAGAATACAATAATTACTAGAAATATATATAAACAGAAAAATGTGAAACAGGGTCAGCATAAATAGAACCACAAATGACCCAGATGTGTGAATTAGCAGATAAGGATTTTAAATTTGATAATGTGTTAGAATCTACAAGAAGTAATGAATAAAAAAGGGGTAAAGAAATGGGAATTAACAGGAAAGATTTGGAAAGTGTAAAAACGAAATAAGTAAACATACAAAGAAAGCTAAAAGAAAATATAAGAGCTGAAAAATACAGTATCTAAAATATGTGTGTATGTGTGTGTGTGTGTGTGTATGTGTGTGTATATATTGGAATTTACAATATATTGGACACTAAACAAGAATGGATCAGTGAAGGAGAAGAAATGTAAAAAGGAATCATTCAAACTGAAGCACAAAGAAAAAAAATTAAAAAGAAATGAACAAAGCATCACTGGCCTGTAAAACAGCCTCAAGGAGTTTAACACATATGTAGTTGGAGTCCCAGAAGAAAAGAAGAGAGAATAGGCCAAAAAGCATTTGAAATTTTCAAAATTTGATTAAAACCCCCCACAAATCTAGAAAGCTCAGCAAGCTCCCAAAAAGTTACATACAAAGCAAAGTACTAAGTCACACCTAGTTAAACTGCTGAAAAACAAAATTAAAGAGAGGAAACTGTGAAGAGCAGCCAGAGCAAAAAGGAAAAAAAAAAAAAGCATTACATAAAGGGGAACAAAGGTAAGAGGAAAGTTGATTTCTTATAAATACAATTGTGACCAGAAGACAATGGATAACATCTTTAAAGACTGTCAATCTTGAATTATATAACCAATGAAAATATTTTTCAAAATGAAGGAGAAATGACATTTTTTGGAAAAACAAAAGCTAAGAGAATTTGCTGCTAGCAGAACCACATTATAAGAAATTTTTAAAAAGTTATTCAGGCTGCAGGGAAATTATACCAGATGGAAATTTGGATTTACAGAAAAGAAAGGAGAGAACTGGAAATGATAAATATAAGGGGAAATTTAAAAGACATCATCTTTCTTTTCATAAATCCTTTAAAGTCAAATGGCTATTTAAAGCTAAATATAATAATATATTATGGGATTTATAATATATGTACAAATAAAATATTTGACAACATATTCCAAAGGATAGGAGAGGATATAAATGAAATTGTACTGCTCTAAGTTTCTTACACCTTCAAATAGTTTAATATTAATTCAGAGTAGACTATGGCAAGAGTACATGTTATAATCTTTAGGGCAGTGATTCTCAAAGTATAGTCCCTGGACCAGCAGCATCAGCATCACTTAAGAATTTAATGGAAATTTAGATTTACAGGCCTTACTGCATGCCTACTAACTCTAAAACTCAGGGACCTAGAAATCTGTGTTTTATATAACCCTTCAGGTGATTCTGATGGCTACTAATGTTTGAGAATTATTCTCCTAAAGCAACCACTAGAAAAATAATACTAAACTAATGAGACAAATGGCATACTAAAAAATACTCAACCTAAAAGAACAAGAAAAGGAAAAACAATGAAATAAATAACAGAGGGAACAAAAGGAAAGCAAATATCAAGATGAGAGATATAAATCCAAGTATAGCAATAATTACATTAAATATAAGTGGTTTATATACTCCAATTAAAAGGCAAATATTGTAGACTGGATTAAAAAAGGCTAGGTTGTGCTAAGACGCATTTTAAAACATAAAGGCCTGAAAGGCTGAAGGTTAAAGGATAGAAAAACATACACAATGTAAACAGTTAAGCATAAGAAAGCTGATATGGCTATATCAAAATCAGACAAAGCAGAATTCAAGATAAGAAGTTATCACAAAGATAAAGAATATTGTTTCATAATGATCAAAAGATATAACAATCCTAAATGTCTAGGCACCTAATAGCAGAGATTCTAAATATATCAAGCTAAAACTGAAAGAAGTAAAAGAAAAAGGACAAATCCAATATTATAGAGATTTTAAAAACCCCTCTCAGCAACTGGTAAGACAATCACTGTATAGAAAATCAGTAAGAAGATTTGAGCAATATTATCATTCACCTTCACCTAATTAACATTTAGGTCACACAAATGCACAATATACACATTCTTTTCTAGTGTACATGGAACATTCACTGAGATAGACTATATCCTGAGCTACAAAACAAGTCTCAAAATGATTAAAAGGATTGAAATCATACAGAATGTTTACTGACCACAAAGGAATTAAATAAGAAATCAATAATAAAAAGATATGTAGAAAAGTCCACATATTGGAAAATTAAACAACACACTTCTAAATAACTTATGGGTCAAAGAAGAAATTACAGAGGAGATCACTGAATTTTCAAAGCAAATTAGACAGCAGAAATACAACATATCAAAATTTGTGAACTTGAAAGCAGTCCTCAGAGGGAATTTTTCAGTTTAATATGCTTATGTTAGAAGAGAAGAAAGACTTAAAATCAATGATGTAAGATTTTATCTTAAGAGGCTAGAAAAAAAGAGAAACTAAACCCAAAGTCAATAGAAAGAAGGAAATAATAAAGAATGGAAACTAATGTCAAAGAAAAGAGATAAGCAATAAAGAAGAATCAGCAAAGCAAAAAGCTGGTCCTTTGTAAAGAAAAATAAAATCAGGCCACTGTAGACAGGCCGGGAATTCTGTTCCATGTTTTCGTACTCCAGGTCCCAGGTTGACTATTGTCAGCCACCATAGTTAATATTGTCAGTCTCATGGCAAAGGGTCTTACCACATCTGTGGTAAGGGCACAGGCTTTGTAACAGACACCAGGGTTCCAATCTTAACTTAGTCAATAAGGAAGAGTCTCAGCTAAGTTGCTTCAGGTCTCTGAGGCTAAGGTTCCTCATCAATAAAACGGTGAGAAAGTAATGCTTACTTTGTAGGTTGATATATGGATTCAAAATAATAGACTTAGGAAGTCTAGCTGTAGTACAGAAGAGACAATGCATGATTCATTGCTCATATTTAGTCCAATGATCCCACCTAGCCACAAGGGGGCCAGGAAATGTAATCTTACCTTGTGCAAGGAAGGCAAAGAACTGGAAGCATATGGGAACTTCACTGAAGACTATTTCAGTGATTGGGAAATGAGAACATAAAATTCTTCCTCTATTATACTTTCTCTCAAAAGTATCCACATGATGCTTTTGAAAAATTAATTTTAATATATGAAGTTGAGGACTACTTCCATAAATAGGTGGATTTAAAAAAAAATGTTAATGAGAAGCTACCAGCATCCACTACACTTCCTTTGTGAAGAAAATAAACATCTATGGGCTATCAGCTGGTCATCACCCCACCCCTGTATTAAAAAGTCTACAAAGAATTTTTTCAGCCAGTACACTAACATGCATCTGTACCCAAGAATCTGTACACAAAATTGGAAACTAAATAAATTAAAAGCTTTTAGAGGAAATACAAATGTCCTAAACTGTTCAAATATTATACTTTTTTTCCTCAAAAAACTTCAGAGAACGTTCTGCCTAGCTAACTTATAGCAAGCACTGTAACAGATATTCTGGGGGTGGGGATATGGGGGTGTGTGTGGAGGGATGCATTTCCACAATATGGAGGGAAATAAAAAGCTTAGAGTAAATGGAAGGTGATTTGAGGATTGTAAAACATTCTTTTGAAATAAAACTTTTGAGCTAAATATGCTGAGCATCTACAGGCATTTGCTAGATATTAAGGAGAAATAATCTATAAGCTAATGGAGAAAGAGATATAGTACAAAGAGCATACCACTTGGCCAGTTGCTGATACTGAATCCTGAAAGAAAGAATGAATGAGTGTATACTGATAAACTAAAATATATATACAACATACAGAAGAACATACCTGTTCATACAATGTGTTATATATAGACACACACCCACAGTGAGGAATGTTCACACAAGGCCTTCTGGCTCCTAGGTAATTGGCTTACACATGAACCATACATCTTTGCCCCAACTCCAGCATCCTACCTTTCAACCCACACTCCTTCCCTCATACCAAATAACAAAAAGACCTGTGGATTTACAAGTAAGGAGTAGAGAGTTCTGTGCAGAAACTGTTTCAACCAGGGTCAGAATCCCAGGCAGTTTCTAGAGTGCCTACTTGGTGGTCCTAGTTCCTAAATATTTCCCTCCATACAGCCCACATCATGCCCCATTGAAGTTGATTATGTTGCCTTAAATTGTGGCAATTAGAGACATTTGGGTATAAAAGCATCTTGTCCTAAGAATGAAAATTTGTCCAGTAGGGCTCAGGGAACTTTTGTCACTCATCCATCTGTGTGCACTAGTTCAAAGTACTTCTTGCCCAAGGTTGTGGAATCTTTTGGAGAAAAGGCAATTGTTTCAGAAAATCAGAAGTTTTCAAGGTTAGGATAAATTTGGATGGGGTACCCAGAAGCTTAGGTCAGTTAGTACATGTGTAATACAAATTCATGGACTGACAGGAAAACCAGAAGTTCTTAAATCAAAGGGAAAATGCCTTACAAACTTAAAAAAAAATTAGTTTAAAAATAAAAAGCTAAATTAAAAAAATAAATCAAAGGCATCACATTTTTTTTTCCTATTCTTTTAAAACTATGGTATTGTTTTTAACTACAGAATAATTCAATAACTGTCTAAAAGTTAACTTCACTGTTTTAAAAGTTACTGAACTGAATAAAAATTGTCTTTTAAGTTACTTTTAAAATCAAGAGCCAACATTGAAGTTACACTTGGGCTGGCCTCAAGTATTAGGTGACATATGGGCCTTAAGACATCAATAGGCAAGTTCAGAAAAAGGTAGAAAAATGGAGGGCAGTGGGGAAAAGACACGGGTGGAAAGGGCACAGGCTTTGTAACCAGACACCAGGGTTTCAATCTTAGTCAATAAGGAAGATTCTCAGCTAAGTTGCTTCAGGTCTCTGAGGCTAAGGTTCCTCATCTATAAAATGGCGAGAAAGTAATGCCTACTTTGTAGGCTGATATATGGTTTCAAAATAATATATATAAAACAATAAGCACAAAGCCTGGCCTGAAGTAAGGACGCCAAAAATGGTGGTAGTTGATGGTATTATCGTCATGATCTATTTGGTTAGTTCAGTCTTAAAAAAATATTAATATGAGAAAATTCAAAGAACAAACATAGTCAACTCTTAATTAAATATAACTGAGTAAAGAACTTTCTGTGGGAGCAAAATTTTACCAGTGAGTTAGAAAGGCCTCTAGATGAAAAGGGCCCACTTGAGACAAGACAAATACTACTCAGACCTGATCTCATCTTCAAGTCTTAGAAGCTGGCAAAGATGTGAGAACGGGGACCTCTATCCCATGGTAAACACAGGACAGAGTCAGCACTCTCCAATCAGTTTGCAAGTCAGCTAAGAATTCTAGATTAGGGCCCCGAACTTTAGAGTGATGTTAAGAGGATGGAAGCTTATAACTCCCTTGCATTGCTGTTTTTGATATCCTCTATTTTCTGGTATTACTTAATACTGAAACTCTTGAAAGCAAGAAGGCACACATACTCAGGGGCAGAAGGAAAGGTGAGCTGGGGAGACTGAAAACCATTCTGTCAGGAGTCTCGAGGGAAACTGCATCCCAGCAGATCAGAGTAGGCACTGCTTACAGATACTAAGAGGCAAGCAGGTTGAGGACCCTGCAAAGAAGAAAAAGATGTCCTGGGATTTAAAATGTGTTCCCAGACCATGATTTAATCCCATTCAACAAATATTTTTAAAGCAGGATATAAAAAGGCAAAACATATTCCATTTCCCTCCAAGATCTTACATTCCAGCAGGTGGGTTGAGGCTGGGGAAATTGAAACGATTAAGATGAATTATGTGATCTTGATGTAGTGTGGATTAAAAGAGAAGTTATTATCTCAGAGTGGGGGACAAGGAAGGCTTTATGAAAAAAGAAAGCATTGGAGATGAACCTTAAAGAATGTTTTCTATTTGAAAAATGGGGTTGGGGTATAGGTACCAAAAGCAAAGAACTAGCTCAGGAAAAGGCAGTGAGCAGCTGATCTGGTCTCCAGGCAGGCAGGGGTACAGGGGAGTAGCAAGCAGCATCTGAACAACCTGCTAATCAGAGGATGCCAAGCCCACCTGCTCTCCTGAGACTGTTTCTTTCCTCTGGGTTTCAGACCCATGCATGCATCTATCCACTGACTGTCTCTACCTAAACGTTGCAGACACTTCTACCTCTCCATGTGTACAAATCAAACTTAATGTTCCCACTCCAAAGACAGCCCCATTCCAGTGTCCTATAATCCCTACCTTAAAGCTACAGCCAGTTGTCCAAACTAGAAGTCTAGAGGTCATCCTAACCCCTCCCCACCCCAATCCTCTACAGTCAACTGGTCACAAAGTTCTGAAGATTTTCTCTTTGCATTTTTCTTGAATTCTGATCATGTTCATCACTTAGTTCCCTTATTTCAGGCTCTCTTCATTAAACTTCTGAATTATGGTGTTTGAATCCTTGCTTACTGTGTGACTTAGACACATCATTAAATCTTTTAATTCATCAGATTCCCCATTCCTTAAATGGGAATTATGAAAGCACCTATCTCATGAGTAATTGTGAGGATTAATAAAATAGCACATAGTAAGGATTCAATGAATGTTAATTATCATTGTGTTATTGTTATCATTATTGTTATTATTTCACTGGACTTGTAACTTGTCTACCTGACTCTGTTTCCCCACTTCTAAATCAAGTGATTCTTAAAACTCTTAATTTGAAAGTTATTTTTAAAAATTAACCAACACAGACTTTGGTATATTAAAAAAGAAAAAGTAGAGCTACTCTCGTTGAAAGGAACACAGGGGACAATCCTGGTACTGCCTGCTTGACCTCAGTTTTGCTCCCTTCAGTGGTGGAGAAGGAACTCCACTGGAAACTGAGGGCTCCTTAGAGCACACCTTCGGAACCATGAGCCTCCACCAGACTTCATAGCAATCCTCCTGCATCACAAATTGGATTACCTCATCATTCTGTTTAGGACTTCTAGAGCCCTTCACTACTTAAAATTTCAAGCCCAGGTATCATATTCTAAGTAACACTGAGCCACTGGGGTACAAGGAGGGGAGGTGGGAAGGTCAGAGCTCACAGGTGTACTTAGCACAACTTAATGCCATTTCCAAAGAAAGAGGTCAAAGTTTGGATCAGAGGCATTATTGTTGCTATTATTAATGTTTTGTGTCTTATTTTAACAAAACGAAAAAAAACCTCTTAGATTGGTCACTCTGTATGTTCATATCTCTGTTCACATGTGTGTATGTATGTATGTATGTGTACTGATCCTGAATCGCAGAACACCATATTTAGAGACATCCTCCTAAAGCTACATTTTCCCTGCCATGTGACCCTGGCTAATGTTTAGCCCGAGGCTGTAACAACATCTGCAGCACATCTTTCCTGTTACCTCTTTTTTTTGATCTTAGGAAGGAGTCCTATTCCTGCCTTCCTGTGGCTCAGCTAATTTCATATTCTGTGATATATACAGATATACACAGTTTCGCTTCACTCCCTGTCAATGTTCTGCTTCTCTCTTATCTAACCATGTTTCGAAAAATACTCTATCCTGTTTTATTCATTTGGGCGCTAAGCAATAACCATGGCTGATAATCAGGGTAGTGCCTTTTTAAATCAAGTAAAATACTAAAGTTTTCAGGTAAAATTAGATATGTAAAGAACCACTTTCTAGAAGTCCAAAGACCATCAAGAACACCTACAAATACCTTCAGAATCTTTAAGGTGAACTACATCTTATGAACAGGTATTTGTTAACTAGGCAGGGGATTAAAGTGATTCTAGGCCCAATTTAATACCCAAAGTTCTGAATTTAAAAAAACTGACCAATCATCAAACTTTGGTAGCAGAGCCCTTTAGAAATGAGAGACTGCTTATAGAAGCTAAAAATCTACCGAACATCGGTATTTCCCCAGCCTCGGCTGTCCTCCTTTCTATCTCCCAAAGAAAACATGTCAGGGGCCTCGGAGTAAGCCTGTTAGCAGGGAATGCTTCTTCCCCACCTTGATGTTTCCTTCCACGTGGAGGCAGTGCCATGGGCACCACACCTACAGCTTTGCCAGTACCTGTGCCTAATTCTGGGGTCCAGGCAGGAGGCCCTTTTGGCTCTTACCACTAAGTTTTATCCTTCAACCTTATTTACCAAAAAAAGAGTTGATATTTTATCTTCCATCAGCAATTCCTTTGTTTTATTTCTCAATTTATTCAGAATCTTGGTGGAAGAATTCTGTGCATTTAAGAGGTCCCTTAGCAATGAGGAAAAACCAACACGAGAATCCCTGAGATTTAGATATCAATAACAGGGACACAATACAAAGTGTGTTCCCGAGCTTGAATCCTTCAAATCGGATTCTATGGTTCCCCTCAATCCACTTCCCCCATCTTGCTCCTTATTTCCTAGTTCCCAGACTTATAGCTCATTAAAAGGCAGGGATCTCAGAGAATGTGGTCACTGTGGGAATCCAAATGTTGGCGTGCAAACCATTTGATGACAGGTAAAGCATATTTTAAACGTTTTCTGCAGTTGTTTTCGTTTTCCTTGCACAAAAAATAACAAACCCAATCTGGTCAAAGACATTTCACCACTGAATCTTGTTTTCTTTTAAAAACTTTTTATGCTTATTATATTATGTGAAATATAGTTTTCTTTTTTACACCTTGAAGTTACAGGACAGTTTAGGTAAAAATGACAGTAACATAAAATAGTTTAGTATTTATCACTATCTGAATGATATTTTGTTTAACAATTTGTTGTATGCCTAAAGTCATTAGCAAATTTCAGGGTTTGGTCGTTGCTGTTATTCATTAAGACATGGGAACTCTGTACATGTTAGCACGGAACCATACTTCTTAAAACTACCTTTTCACTTAACTGCCTCTGACAGATACTCTAAAATAATCAGACTATATACAATGCAAGCCTCTCTTTTTCAAAAGAATCATCCATTTTCACCATCAGAAAGGTAATTTCACTAGATCCCTTTTAAACTTAACTTTTTGCTTAAATGTCCTTTTCATTTTTAAAGGTCCATTTGTTGTCCTGCTGGAGGCTTTTTTTTTTTTTTTTTATAAAGCAGTTGACAACTGCCCAGCAACAGCAGCCTGTGTTTGCAGTCACTATTTTGGGCTACATCACATGTCACTTACATAACCTTGTTTAACTGCTCTTGAACTGGTTCGAACAACCTGGGAAACAGATTAGGGCAGTCCCAGCAAATTCCCGCATTGCAGATTCTGATGGTGATTTCCCTTTTCTTCCCCACCCCCACCCCCCACCCCAATCTTATACTGTTGCATGGTAAGACAGTGTCTGAAAAGAACTGGTTATTCATTGTTAGAGCCAACTAAAACATTTGATAATTAACTTCCTCTGCTCAGTTTAAACCAGTCCAGTCTGCCCATAATAAACCAATGAACAATGATCCCCTGCTGCTGAGGTTTATGAGTGAGCCTAGATTAACATGCTTTAAAATGCTAGAGGGAAAAAAAAACTAACTTGGAAAGTAGGCATAAGCTGCCTCTGCCACCTTTAAACACAAATCTTTTGAAGTTATGTTTTTAGAGATTCTAAGATTTTAATTTAGAAATCAGGTTGGGCATATTTTTTCCTGTGGGGTTTCAAGAGTTCTTCCCAAGTGGATAAGCACAAAACTCCCAGATAAACATTCTTCTCGGTGTGAAATGTGTTAGCTTTTCATTTAAAAAAAAATATAACATAATTATCACGACTTACATTTTAAGCATTCTGCATGTATTAGTAAAAGATAATGAAAGAAAATATTATACAGCAAAAGCCAAGTGCTACTAAGCTCTAACCTTGAGAAGCATTTATTACAGTGTGCAATAAGAATAGAGAAGTAAGTCATCGACAAGAAACATTTTGTCAGGAGGAGTGAGTGGCTTGTGTCCTACACATTCAATAGTAAGAATTTAACATAGTTGTACTTCATTACGCAAAAACATTTGTTACCTAGATAAACTAATAAGCTATTCAGGGAATATATGGCAAGGAACTAACATTTATTGAATTCCTATTATGTGACAGGTGCTTTATCTAATCATATCATTTAATGTGATAAAAATCCTATTGCATTGGTCATATTATTCCCATTTGATCAATGAGGATGCAGAGAGAGGTTAAATCGCATGGCTAGTTTAGCTGGGATTAATACTTGGTGCTCTTAGATTACAGTACTTATCCTTTCTACAGGTCCATACATACAAGAAGCATCCTGAAGATACTTAGACCTAGAGGGCAAGATAGAGCACAAACAACATCTTTGTAGTGAAAAACAGGTTTAAGCTATTTTACAAAGGATAACACAGACTAAAACACTAGCCACTGTAACAACGGAAATAGGGAGCCGCAAGAATTTAGGTGAAGCTACATTTCAAAACCTCTCCTTAAATGTGTATGGGATGCCTAATCCTCTAAACCCAAGACCTTGAAGCAGTCATATACACAGCCCTGCAGGAATTGAAAATTCATGCATACTGGGTTCTCAATGATCAGATTTTGTTCTTTTGTATTCAACCAGCTAATCCCCAAACATCTCAAAAATAGAAACGAAACGAGGCCTGGTAGAGACAAGGTAAGTTCAGCCACTCTGGCTTCAAACTACTTAAGGCTTGAAGGTCTCAACACAGCTCAGTGGATCCTTATTTGTCATCTCAGGTACAGCCCGGTTTCTAAACACCTATAAAATTCTAGACCCAAATGCAACCCAGATTGGGGCTGATATTGACAACAGAGGACAAAGTTATCAAAATTCTACATTTTTGATAGAAAAGAAACTATCAAACCATTGTATATCCATTGCGGGTGTAGTACCACGTGGATGGGGAATGGTTGTGTGGGGGGTTGTTGGGGGTGTGGGCGGTGGGGAGTATGGGAATCCCTGTAGTTTCTGAGTAATATTTGGGTAATCTAGGCACCTTTATAAAATGTATACATATATATATAACAAATAACATTTATGTAAACAAATGCACATATATGCATATG
>JAQZBX010074789.1:0-14702 GCA_029593785.1 Cabassous unicinctus
GAGTGTCTTCTTTGAGTCATAAATTTTCCTCAAATCTTGTGTGGCTTACACTTTGAGTTGAGAATCAGAATGCCTCCCTGGGGCAGCCCCATACAGGTGCACAGCCAGGTTGACCCCAGAGTAGAAGCTGAGGGTGGAACACCCAAGCCTGTAGGTCTAAATAGAGGGTAGGTCAGAGATTCAGCATGGGCTGTAGCTATTGAAAATCAAGGGGAAGGAAGCTGAGTCAACTAATATTCCACCTAGCCCTGACCAAGCTAAGGAAGAAATTTACATGAATTTACAGCTGCAAATACCAACCATAGGCATTATCAGCAGAGTGCCCATGGTGGAGGACCAGCCATTCCATGGTGGGGACTGCAAGGCTCTGGAGGTCACCATGATAATAGCAGGGCCCAGTTACTCTGTCCACATGAGACCATTCATTCATTCATTCATCCAGCAACTTCTGTGAGCCCAGATGTCAACTTGGAGCAGAATAGTATGTGTAAAGAAGAGAAAGGCCAGGATTTTGGCAGACTGAACATTTTTACTGAAAAGATGAATGAAACCTAATAAAAGATTGCTTTATTTATTAGATTGGATGACCTAGTAAATGAGATTGGACTACTCACCTATACATGGGGGCTTATTAGAAAGACCAGATCAGTTGGAAACAACAAGCACTATGGTTTTGCTAAACAGTGGTAGTTACTGTAAGCAAATTTTCAATCCCATTACACTGATTTAATCACATCTCTCTCAACCCCTCATCTTATGAGGGTACTTTGGGTATTATATTGGGAGAAAGAACTAAAGGAAACTGCAATATGAGACTAGAAAAAGAGGTCTTTCCTCTTTTCTTATGGAAAAAAAAAACCAAACACTTTTTTTTTTCGGTATGAAGGCAGACTGCATTCATACCTAGGGCTCATGATGCTATGGGGCTCATGGTGCCAATTAAATCTAGGGTTTGTGAGCATGACTACACTTGTCTTCTTTTAAATAATGACAGGACCCCCAAAGGCCCTGTATACTGACAAGGGGCTTGGGGCACTCATTACATTATTTACTAAACATTGGTCTGCATTTCAGTTTTCAGGTATCATTAGTTACTTTTTAATTTTGTACTACTCGAAAAACCCAGTATAGCTTAAATATTGAGGCATTGTACTGATACTTTAAGCTATTTGTAACCGAGGGTTAAGAATTATATAGATGCCTTTACATTATTTTAAAACAATAGCAAAAGGTTAATATCTAAAATTGCTGGAACTGGCTGAATTTGGTGGAGACCTGCTATTATGATGGTCATTCTAAACAAGTCTCACCCCTGTTTATAGTTACTCAAAACTTAGCCTCTCTCTTGTGTATAATTCCCATTGTGATGGTAATTCTAGACTGAACTTACCTTTGTTTATGGCTATTTCAGAACTAAGCTCACCTTAGTATATACTTGCCATTGTGATGGTAACCACTCCACCCTCCTGTTTAACATCCGTATGGAAACCTTGTGACTGACCTCTACTCTGTACTTTCCTATCCCAGAACCTTGATCTCTGATAACGATTATAACCTTGTAACTCACCCTGGTTTGGAACCCACCCCACCATGTTCAACCCCTTAATGTTTATTAACGAAGGCACCTGAGTCCAGCTCCACTCCAATTATTCATTAGCATCCCGATGGCATAAAATATTAGAATTTCTGCAGTTCGGAGAGGCTGATTTGAGGTTGTACATCTCTGGTCTCCCACCTGCGAATAAATCCTCCTTTCCTTTCTAGCCTAGTTTGGTGTGTCTGTCTATTCCCCTGTGCTGAGCAAGCAAACCCAGCTGAGGACCACCCCGGCTTCTCTCAAACTTATGTTGATAGAGTGCATTCAATTTTGTACTGTCAAATACTGTAATTAAAACACTGTTTTCCATGATTTCTTAATAGCCTTTAACAAATATTGTGTCTATTATGGGCTAAGCACAATGCTAGGCATTGAAAACACAATGGTGAACAAGACACAGACCAACCCTCAAGGAGTTTACATTCTGATGGAGAATACAGGCAAAAGGCAATTGTTAAAATGGTGACAGAGGTAAGTACTGGGTTCTACCGGGGCACATTCTTGGAAGATTAGATTTTAGTTTGCTAAATGCCACCAAAGCAACATACCAGAAATGAGTTGGCTTTTATAATTGGGATTTATTAATTTATGAGATTACAGTTCTGAGGCTGTGAAAGTGTCCAAGTCAAGGCATCATCAGAGATGCTTTCTCCCCGAGCTGCACCTGTGAGCAATCAGGCATATGGCACATCTGCTTGTCTCTCCCCTCTCCTTTGGGCCTCTTTGCTTTCAGCTTCTGGCTAAAGTGGCTTCCTCTTAGCTTCTGTGTTTCATCGATTCTAGCTTCTGACTCCCAGGGCCTTCTCTTTTGGCTTCTGGGTCCTTCTCTGTCTCTGCAGCTTTTATTTCTGTGTCTGTGGCTTTTTATTTCCATTTATAAAGGACTCTAGTAAGAAAATTAAGGCCCACCCTGGGTCACGCAATCTAATCAAAGTCCCTTAACTGAAGTAATTTAATCAAAAGGTCCCACCTACAATAGGTTTACATGCACAGGAATGGATTACCCTTAAGGATGTGATTTTCTAGGGTCCACAAAAGTTTCAACCTGCCACACTTGGAAAGGACTTTCTGGAAGAAAAGCCATTTAAACCGAGTCACAAAGGGCCAGTAGTAATTAACCAGGTGAAGAGTTAAAAGACTGTAAAAAGATCTAAAGAGAAAGCATTTAGAAGGAAAAGGAGTACTACTAAAACTTGTATTGCTGCAACAAGTACTTGTGTAAACCAGCTCCCATGTGCTACATTATTGTAAAACATATTCCCCCAATCTTGCATGTAACTCGCTCAACCACCAGCAATTTGGGGACTGACAGAACTGGGCTTATATTTTAGCTTTAACACTTTGAAGAATTTATTCAATTTCTCTGAGCCTCTGTTTTTTCAACTGCAAAAGGAGGCCAATGCCTTCTTTGAAGAATTTTGAGGATTCATTGAGACAAGTGTATGGATATCATGCATATTTCTTCCCTTTTCATCAAACAGTTGATGAAGTTCCTTGGCTTTCATGGAATTTTTCCTATTAAGAGATCCTTGGGGCACAGATGTGGCTCAAGCCTTTGACCACCTGCCTCCCATATGGGAGGTCCGGGGTTTGGTGCCTCCTGAGAAAACAAATAACAAATGAAAAAGCCAACTCAGGGATGCTGATGTGGCTCAGTGGTTGAGCACTGGCTTTCTACATATGAGGTCCTGGGTTCAATCCCTGAACCCTGGTATCTCAAAAAAAAAAATGGGAAGTTTGTTTTTTTGTTTTTGTTTTTTCTCTTCAAGAGTAAGGAACAGTAAACTTGTTTCACAAATGGTTCTTAGAAGCAAAGATGAGAATGGGTAGCCACCACTGGTTATGCCTTCAAAGGAGAGAAGAGCTACTCTGGGAAAAGATCAGAAATGACACACAATGGGCAATGGGTAGAATTCACAGTTTGACACAGTTTGTTGGCATCTTACCCCCAAGGAAGATAGTAATGATTAATTACAGCACTCTTCCTCCTAGGTAGATTACCATTCCTAGGAGATTGCTCCAGGAAGAAATTAAAAAAGGAATGACTTCCTTCTGCAAAGAAAGAGGTTTCCTTTTCTGCCTAGAGGGATCCTCTTCAGAGGTCCCATTTCCCCTCGAGGGCTTGAAGTCAGTCTCCCCTGAGCACTAGCTTTTGGGTTGGATTGCTCTACTCTGTGCTTGACCAGATCAGTAGTTACTTGGAGCAGTGTAAGAAGAATTTGTAGTTTGTAGCGGGACTTTTTGGTGGTGGTTGTGATTGTTGTTTGTTTTTGCTTTTTTATAGTCTGAAGTCTAATTTTTCTGCTGCCTACTAAAGTAAAACCTGGTTCATAAACAAAGGCCCACACAAATGTGAAGAGATCATGAAAGTTACAAAGTTGGTATCACATTTAAAATCATATTTTGTAAGAAGAAAATTTCATGACACAAGATTACGTTTTTCTTTCCTATTGAACTATTCATTAAGGTAACAATCTTATAATTACATTTTCATTCCTTTATGAGTGATTAGAACAAATGGCAAAATCTTCACAGCCTGACACAGATTTATAACCTGTAATTTCAAATGGATGTGAATTAAAATAATTCAATGATTAATACTCTATTATTCTTCACAAGGGAGCTCGACAAGAAAGTCTATAAAACCAGTAAGTGATAGAAACTCTTCCTGATTTTTCAGCATCTTCATCTTTTAGTATTTAAGGTCGTCTTAAGGAGACTTGTAGTTATTATCTGCAAATTCATACACAGGGAAACGCTCACACTAACAACTCAAGAACGTGAGCAACTCAGAGGAAGTGCTGATAATTGTTCCTATTCTTTGTCTGGTGGAATTCATCATAATTTAATGTTTTCATGTTTTGGGAACAAGTGTAACACTCTCTATATTATAATATTCTAATGAGATGCGCTGTACATTGCCAAGCTAGCGGAAGCTGTGATTTGTCCCATCACTACTTTGCTAGGTCTAGCACTTGACAGTGAGCTTTGTAGCCAGGTGCCCACTAAGACACATGCTCTTCACAGTGAATAATTCACTGTGTCATGGTCTGCTCAGTGTCATGGTCAGATTAGGCAACTTGACAAAGAACAGATCATTTCTAGCCTAAACATTCTTATGAAATGAGATCTGTAGCTTACCTGGCAAAGCTGAAAATGGGAAAGAGAAGTTTTATTTTTGAGAAATGATGGGACATTTACAAAATCCATCTGATTATTACATTTTTCACATATGCTAGTTACAGAGATGTTGGTTACACTGGAGGAATATATCTGTGTATATATAGTTGGCACCCATACCACCTACTGCACATTATTTTTACTTTAATTAGGTTTATAACTTTTTTCCGAATATAAATATTGATATTATTTGTTTTTTGCTCATTTTTTTTCTGAAAAATTATCTTCCTTGTTGGGATGTTGCTTTTTTTTCCTTTTCCTTTTTTTTTTTTGCTATGCTACATTTTTTTCTTTTGTGATAATTGTGGTAATATTGGCATATTTGGCTTTTCCCTCCCTCCCTCCCTCCTTCCTTTCCCCCTTCCTCCGTCCCTTCCTTCCTTCTCTCTTCTTTCTTTCTGTCAATAAAGATCTATTTCGACAAGGTGGAACCACAAAGATGAATAAGTTGATATGGACACAGAGTATCACAATATAAACCATGAAGTGATGACTGATTTAAGAGTTAACAGAATGTACTTCTGGGATTCTCAGTGTGAAGGATTTCTATAAAATAAGCTTCCAACCAATGTGATTTAGATTATTGTCCTGGTGCCAGATTTCTTGTCCTAAGAGTTGATAGCATCTCCTCCAACTTAATCATACTTCAGAAGGAAGGCTGAAAAGCTGGTTGGGTTGTGGTATGTGCAGAGCAAGCCTGGGTGGCTGTCCTCGCACAGCAGGGACTGCAGGCTGCTGCTGGGGACGGCAGCGCAGGGGAGTGAAGACCAGCCACGCTGTAACGGTTGAACCACATCCTTCCTCAGAGGAGGCAGGATGCCAGAACATTGCTAAATCTCCCAGACCCCTATTTTCTTCAACTCTCAGCAAGGTATAATTTTTCTTCATATCACTTATCACAGCTATAAATTTATTTGTGTGGTATTTAATGCTGTTGGTTGCCTTACGAGGCCATATGCTCCACATGTGTAGGGATTCTGTGTATTTGTTCACCTTGTGTATTCCCAGGCCCTAGCCCAGAGCCTTAACACGGAGCAGGTGGCTGATGCTTATTTACTGAAAAGACAAATAAATGAACAATGGAAAAGAATTAGGCTCAAGGTGCTTTGATGAGGATTAGGAAGTAATAAATATTATTCGGATGCATGCAGGAATGTAAAATGTTTAGCATGATGTCTGCATCAGAGTGGGTACTTAATAAGTAGTTATGAGTTTCAGGTTAAATCATGCCTGAACTCGTTAAGGATAAATGTATAAATTAAAGACTTCTAAAACTTCTGAGTCCTTTTGGACTGATATCATTCAGTGACATATCAATGTCATGGAAGCCAAAATTTTAACATGTGTTGCCATTCAACAGTGTTTGTCTTGAAACTCTAGGGAGAATTGCCAATTCTGTCAGGTGCAGAAGTTATCTAGATTAGAAATAGCAATGCTTATTATATGAAGATAAAAATTGACATCAAATATTCTATAAATGAATCATTTAACATTTCTAATTAGTGAAAGACCAGATTCCCATTGTACAGCTTAGCAAACAATCAATAAATGTATTTTTTTTGTTTTGTTTTGTTTTTTAGGTACCAGAGCAGGGCCCAAGACCTCATATGTGGGAAGCTGGCGCTCAACCACTGAGCCACATTGGCTTCCCTGACTTGGTTTTTTTTTCTTTTCTTTTTTTTTCTTTTTTAAAAGATACTTAGATTACATAAATGTTACACAAAAAATATATGGATTCCCATATGCCCCACTCCCCACACCTCCTACACCCTCCCTCATACACAACATCCTGCATCAGTGTGGCACATTCATTGCAATTGATAAATGCATCCTGGGGCATTGCCACTGAGCATGGACCATAGTTCACATTGTAGTCTACACTCTCTCCCACAGAGTTCTGCATATTATGTGATGATATAAAATGGCCTATATCTGTCGTTGCAATGTCATTCATGACATTTCTCAAGTCCCGAAAAAAACCTCGTATTATAACTGTTTTTCCCTCTCCCTGTCCCCAGATTCTCCAGTGGTCACTGTCTCCACATCAGTGATATAATTTTTTCCATTGCTAGAATCACAATATGTCTATAGTAGGATACCAGTAAGTCCACTCTAGTCCATAGTTCATTCCCCAATCCTGAGGATTCTGGGATGGTGATATCCACTCCACTAATTGAGAGGGGGCTTTGATCCCATACAGCCGATGGATGGGACTCTCTTGCTTGCAGTTGTAGGCTCTCTCGGTTCCTTGGTGTGGTGGTCGTCAATCCTCATCTCCTTGTTAGTTGTCCTGGGTGAGTCCGATGAACTGAAGAGCAGGTGTTGCAACTCTGCTGAGACTATGGGCCCAGCTGGCACATGGACAGCCCAAAGATTCCAGTCTCTTGGACATACACCTACAAACTCCAGCACCGAGTATAGGTTTAAATAGAAGGGACAGATGAGCCATGTGTAGGGAAGCCATAATTGAGTCCATCTCTGTCACCTCAGTTGGCTTTTTTGTTTGTTTTGCTTGTTGGGGTTTTTTTTTTTTTTCTTTTTCTATTTTTAGGAGGCACCGGGGACCGAACCCAGGACCTCCCATGTGGGAAGCAGGCCCTCAACCACTTGAGTCATGTCTGCTCTTAGCAAATGTGTTTTTATAATGGAACTTTGGGACATCAACTCCTATTCACTAAATCTCATGCACTAGGACTGAAAAAATCAATTAGTAGACAGAATGATTACATAGAACATTGAAGCATTATCTAAACTGGTCTGGTAATCTAGATATTGATGATTGTAGAAAATGATCTAGAAAATTCCAAAGTGGGCTACCAGCTAAGGGCTTTCAGATGGTAGCACTCTCAGCAGCTGGAGAATAAGCCTTTCAAACCAAAAAGAGAGTCTTGGTCACTATAGGAGGGTAAGATTGCAAGATGGTGGGTGTTTGACTGGTGTCTGTAAACAGGAGGTGATGGGCCTTGGCTGATGGGAGGGGCACACTGGCCTCTAAATCTCCTCAGCTCTCACTTAAGAGAAAGTAGAGCAGATATGATTGGGAAGGGCGCAGGCCATGTGTTCAGCCTCAAAATAGATGTCTTCATCTTCACTTGCCTTTTTATGACTGGTATCATCACATAATTTTTCATGTCTGGGCCAGGATGAGGACTGACCTAAGTCTATACACCTCTTGACCTTCCTTTTGCTTTCCACTGCTCTTACAGTTTTTTCCTTTGTTGTGGCTTCTTTTTCCTTCTAAGTATGAAGTGTTCCTGAATGGTCTTTTCTTTGCTGATTCCTCTCTTTCTGCATGCCTGCTTTCTGGGGGAAGGTATTATTTATTCTGAGATTCCTGATTCTGTCAGGGTCCCAAATGGAAACTTAAAGACATACTCAAATTAGGATAATTCTAGGAGAGTTTATTAACAAAGGATTTATTACATAGGGGTGTGTGGGATATAGTGGAATCTCAAGGGATAATGCAGGAATATGAGGCTGGTACAAGTAGAGCTATAATTCTCCTAACCTGAAGTGACAGGGGAGTGAGAGAGGTTACTGGAACCTAGAAGGAAAGAGGGGTGTATACATACCCTGACCTCACTCTCCTACTTGCCTCTAGTCTCCTGCTGGTGGAAGCCAAAAGGAAGCTGGAAAACACTGTGGAGGATGTTTATAGTTCAGCCTCCTGAAGCAGATAGCAGGATGGGGAGTGGATCTGGAGGGGGAAGACCATGTATCCAACATAACTCCCATACCTTTAGTTCTATCCTTAATCTCTTCCCTAGGCTCAGAATCCAGGACATCTAAAATATCTTCCTTCCTAAACTAGTCCTACTTACAGGCTTCTTGTTTCTGTTAATGGAGTCTTAATTCCCATTGTTATTTTCATAATACCAAAATCTTCTTGGAGACCAACTCATCTCTTCCACTAAACTGGGAACACCTCGAGGGCACAAGCTATGCTCTACATGCATTTTTATCTTCCATAGCATTGAACAATGTCTGCAAATAGTGGGAATCTAGGAACTATTGTGGAGTTTTTTCCTGCTTAACTGACTCTGGGTAGAATTACTGTAACTTTGGAAGCTTTTTATAAATTTACTTGACTGTTGCAAGTTTGCAAAACTGGGCAGCTGCAACAAAAGGTGGCTGCCCCCAAATAATATCAGGGATAGCACTGACAGCCTTGGCTCCACAGGAAAGGAGAAGGGAGAGGAAAAGGGAGCAGGCCTGAGGCATTCAGGAAGTGGCTGGTGCATGCTGCCTTCTTTTGGCCAGTCACACAGAAAGAAGACTTTTTGCTCCTTAAAAAATGATTATTCATGTATATACCTTAGTTTTGCTAATTTTTAAAGTACCCTTAAAACTAGGGAAGTCTTATTTTTGCTGTGCCTAGGTCAGTTTTGAGATGTCTAGCTCCCTACTTTTCTTGCACCTCCTCTTCCCCCCTCACATCACATTTTCCTCGAAACTCCCACTGCCAACTCCCAGCCTCCCCCTGCCCCCTCTTTGGGTCAGTATCCTGTGTAATGAATCGCTTTCTTCACTCAAGTGGAGGTATTATTTAGTGACCAATTCCAATGGAAGCTGGCCCTTAGCTGACAGACAGGTGGGAAAGTAATCTCACACTGAGCAGTTAATCTCCAATAAAGCCTGAAAGAAGTACTGCACTTCTTTTAAAGTACCATTTATTAATTTTAGTGGGCTTGAAAGCCTTATTACCAAACTTGTCAGATTTTTATATAAACTAAGGCAGCAAAATGCCAGAAATTTTAGTGTTTAGCTTTGAGATATCAATTTTTCTACTGAAGAGCAGGTCAATCACTTCACCTCCTGCCTCTCTGCTTTGTTCTGGATGGCTGAGAATGTCGAATAGAGAGAAGTGAACTCTTCCCTTTTGTTGAAGAAGTTCAACCCAATTGATAAATTTAGCTTTTGAGATATGAGGACAGAGTCATTACGTGAAAATTAATGTTAAAATGTTTTAGTTATGTCTTTCTGTTCTGAATTAATACTTCTAAAGCACTTATCATTCAGAATCATTCTGCAATTATATTTTAAAAAGTCAGAAGCCTCTGGTCATTTGAGTTCTTTGGGTTGGAATTGTGAGCAGTGTACTGGAAGGAGGCCCTAAACACCATTGTGTGCAGTCACTTCTCTAAGTTCTGAACCTCAAATTTCTCATTGCAACATACTGTTTTCTCTATGTCTTTCCCCCAGCTGATTTTAGAGTTACAGATTTGACTATTGAGCAAAGCTTCAACAACCAAAGGAATCACTTAACAAACCATTTAATAATCTTCTTTTCCTTTCTAGTCCTAAGGTACCCCATGTACCCAGACACAATTTGATGTGTCACTTTATGATGAAAGATCCAGTCAGATAATGATATTCATGATTAAAACCAATTAGCATCTATCAAATGCTGACTCTGTGATGAAACCATACCAGCTTTATGCTCTTATTCTCTCTATATTTAATAAACTAAATAGGAATTTTGCAAAATACTAATGAAAGTAAGTGTAAATAGGTCTGTTTTGAACAGAGGAATCACACAGATTAACATCTGGCTACTTTCCAAGGTTGTGGGGCTGGGATGGTAATCTAGAACAGTGCATGGCACAGAAGAGTTCCACGTAAAGATGACACAGAGAAGGACTGCTGGGTTGGCTTCTGTGTTTGAGGGACCACAATGAGTCCTACCTCATTAAAATCCAGGGATGCATAAGTATCACCATAAGTTGAGAAGTCTGTTGGCAAAATAGTGGTAGTGTCTCTCCTTCATACTTTACTATATTAAGAACCCTAGTGTTTGCATCACTGCTTACTTGCTAAATCCTCTGGAATCTGACTTCACCCCTTGACTCTGATTACATTTTCAGATGGCACTGATACCTTAGTTATAACCAAGGCCTTTCCTTTATAACCTATTGCTAGCTTTTCCACAGCAGGCACCACTGTAGAGCACCTGCCCCTTCCATGCACTCTCCCTCCTTCTGTTCCACATCAATGCTTGAATTTGGTTTTTCTCCTATGGATTTAGTGAATCCTACACTGTCTTCTTAGCTACCCTTTCTTCTGTATCCCATCCATGTGTAACCAGTGGGATTAGAAAAGAGGTTGTTATCACAGTCCATGCTGGATATGACGAGACCTAATCCAAGGCAAAGGTGGTGGATGGAGCGGAGTGGGTCTGGGAAGTAGAATCAGGAAACTCAGCCCTGAGTGATGTGAAAAGTAAGGAAGAAGGAGGGGCCAGGGGACTTCTGGTTTCTAGACTCTATGAAAGTAGACCCGTGTCTATCTTTTTTTTTTTTTTCTTGTTTTCTCTGTGTCTATCTTGTTCACTGATGTCTCCTTGTGCCTAGCATCTGTTTGGATAAAGGATTTCTTAGTTTCGGTCTGTGATAATCTTAACTTGAGTGGCATAGAAGAGAGAACAAATGGCACACTGTTTTGGGTTACAATGAACAGCAATTATTCCCAAGACCTGGCAATAAGAATGCTTTAATTTCTAGTATTACTTAATGTTATCTGTTGAAGCAATATAAGGAAATTGAAACAATAAGCTTCTGCTTATAACAAGCAGATATAAAGAATAAATTATTGCTCTAGTTTCCTAGCTGCTTAAATACCATACAATAGGTTGACTTAACAGCAGGAATTTATTAGCTCATGGTTTTGAGGCTAGGTAAAGTTCAAAGTTGAGGCATCAGCATGGTGATGCTTTCTCCTTAAAGGCTGTGGCATTCTGGGGACGGCTGCTAGTGATCCTTGGGGTTCCTTGGCTTTTCCATCACATGGGTAATGCACATAGTGATGTCTTCTCTTTTCTCCTGTTGACTTCCAGCTTCTGGCTGTTCTCTGTGGATTCTTTTTCTCAATTTCACTCTGCATATAAAAGACTCCACTAATCTGAATTAAAGCCCAACCTGAGTCAGTTGGGTCACACCTTAACTGAAGAAACATCCTAAAGAGATCTATTTACAATGATTTCACACCCACTATAATGTGGACCAAGACCAAGAACATGTCCAAACTGGGGTACACAATTCAAGCCACCTCAATTATACAATGAAAACTAAGCAATATTTTTTTTGATATAACAACCTGGAGGATGTAGACCAGTGGAGTGAGTCCCTGCTTCTTTCTTAGAAGTCCTACTGGAAGAGGGGAGAAGGAGTTCTATAAAGATAGAACCCAAGACCACGAGGCAGCTCTGTATTATTAGGTACATCTGTCTTGTTTGAGCCATGTTGGAAGACCCAAATGACTCTTTTGAAGTTCCCTTCGTTAGAGACTGGATGGAGTGGAGGGTAGGGAGCAAGTTTCTAGAAGAGTTAACACTACATTCTCCATCAACTACATGCTTCCTAAAGAAGATGCTTGAACCAGGAGCAAGGGTGGTGGGAAAATAGGAGGGTACATGTAAGTACCCTCAATATGAAGGACTCCTTAATTCTCTTTTTAAAAAGCCAATGTTGAGACTCAATTTAATCAACTCACATGGGTGAGACTGGGAGTTCTGAGATAAGCTGTTCCCCCTTCTAATTTCTCCGTTTTTTTAGCTAGCTCAGTCATCCAAAATGTCGATACACTGCTGGGTGTTCTGTGCTTCTTAAGTGAGCAAAAGAATAAAGGGAACATAGTTTTGCATAAGGGAAGAAAAGTGTAATTTGATACACTTATGGGACAACCAGAGACATACACTCTGAACAAGAAGTCATACCTTACTTCAGTTTTTTGATAAAATGACTGAAAAATACCATCAGTTCAATAAGAACTTATCAGGTGACCAATTGCGTGCTAGGAGGGAGGTAATGAAAAAAAAGTGGTACTGGGGTTGGTTGAGATTTTATTCCAGGATGCGCCACTTAGAGTGAAAAGATCTATTGAGACAAATTATGGTACATGTGAAATGTCATGTAAAAAGTCTAGGTACTTTCCCATTAATATTGTTTCTTGAATATTGGGTTCACTGTAGATACATTACGTGTTTAATAAAGCAAAAAAAAAAAGAATTTTTATGATTATCCTTAATCTTAAGAGTGAACTCAACAGGAGTGGGTGGGACAGAGGAACCACCAATATCACTGATTCCCAACCTTGGCTGCACATTATAATTTTTATTTTAAAAAATAGTGATGCCTGGGCCCACTGCTAGAGATCTTGGCTTAGCTTGTCCCAGGATGAGAAGAGACATTAATATCTATGTATAACTCCATCAACTCCACATCAACACCCAGGACGCTAGCTGCTGAAGGAAAGAGAGAAGTTGCTCTTTATTTAACACTTGAGGGTTTTGTCTCCCTCTGCCCTTTCTTGGGACAGTAAAACCCTAATACACTGTATTGCTTAGTTTGCTAGCAATGTTACTGTTGGCTTAAACAACAAACATTTATTAGCTGGCAGTTTTGAGGATAGAAGTTTATAATCAAGGCTTTGGCAATGCAATGATTTCACCAGAAATCTGTAGCATTCTTGTGCTGGTTTGCCACAGTCCTTGGAGTTCTTTGGCTTGCAACTACGCCTCCCATCACATGGCCAGCTCTCTGTCTTTGTTTCTTTCTGTGGTTTTCTACTGACTTCTGGTTTCTGGCTCTTCCCTGTGCCTTTCTGACTTCTGGTTTCCAGTTTTTTCTCTTTATATGGCCTCCAGTAACATGGATTAAGACCCACCCTGATTCAGATGACTATACCTTAACTAAAAAGAGAACATGTTTAAAGGATCCTATTTAGAATGGGTTCACATCTAAGATTAAGATTAAGACTAAGATTAAGAATATGTCTTTCCTTGGGGTACAACAACTTACCACAGTGTCCCTTTATTTTATGATGATAAGCATGGTAATAGGCCAAAATTGAAGCCAAAGTGACTGTTTGACTTATCATTGGATGGATTGTGAAGATGATGGCTCATATATAAATGTGTTATAAAAGTGGGTAACATCAATGGAAGGTGAGACATGAAGGACTAACATCACACAGATGTCCTACACAAGGCACAGTCACTGCCTTCCATTGTTTATCAAGTTGGAGAGTTAGAAATCCAAGACCCACAAACGGTACAGATAATGTGATGTTGTTTAGAAATCAGTGTAGAGATGAGTGATAAAGACAACACTCTTAATTATGAAGTTAATGATTCATAATCAGAATAGAAACATAACCAATTCTAATCGTAGATAAATTTTCATTAAAGCAAAGGTTTAATTCTTCAACATGCTGCAAAGATCTCAGAAGGAAGAACCACAATTGCCCATGGGACAAAGAGTCCCTAAAATTTCCTGACTATGGTCTACCCCCATGTGCACTTCTAAAATAAAGTTATATTTTTCACCATGATACCAAATTTATTTACATGCTAAAATTAAACTCACTTCTGTGGAGCTTTTCTGAGAATAAAATTCTAGACAGAATTTCTCAAAGTCAAACTTTTAAAATTTTGTTGGTGGCCCTGTTTTGCTGAGGTCTTCAGTATGGGCCGAATGTGCCTATGGGATAGCCAAGCATTGGGCCCAACTTGAAGATCCACCAAGGAGGACCGTATGTTGTTTCTAACTACTGTAATATGAATTACTTGAGGGCTGGGACTGTGTCTTGTTTGTGTTTGGATGCTCCAAATGCCTGTTAACAATATTTATTGGTTGATTTGGAATATGTGCTTGTACATTAAAGTAAAATTCTTTTCATCTTTCAGCATTCAAAAGTGCCCTTCCGCTTTTGGACCATTCACAAAATTCTAATAAGTTGCTTGGGATCAGTCACTGTGTCTTACTGTTTTACAGTGCTGATATTCTAGAGATGAGTCCACAGTCTTAATGATACAACTGAAATTGACTGTTGGCCACAGATTAATTTATTTTAGAAGATGATGTGTGGGTGGTGGCTGGTAAGAAGAGTGGAGGAGATGGGATAGGTCAGAGGAGAATATATTCAAGAT
>JAQZBX010074790.1:0-14704 GCA_029593785.1 Cabassous unicinctus
TCCTGAGCCTCAAGTTCCTTATCGTGGAGGTCCAGACACCAACGGGGCCGAAGACCCACACGGGTGAACGCGAAGCACGGAGTCTCGCGCGGGGCAGTCAAGGGGCCATCAGGGTCACCGAGGGCAGTGGGCTGAGACCCCGGGTCTGCACAACCCTGCAGCTCCACGGCCCATTCACCCGGGCCGGCCCCCCACACAATGCATGCCCCTCCCCCGCTCAGAGCCCACCCACTCCCAAGAGCTGCCCCCCACCTCATCTTGCACCAGGCCCTCAGCCACCGTAGCCCGGCCAAGAGGCCTCCTTGCTGGTCCCTGATACCCCAAGCTCATTCCCCCAAGGCCTTTGTACTGTCTGTGCCCTCTGCCCAGCCTGCGTGACCCTGAGGGCTCAGGCCAGTCTTCTTGGTGTCATCAGGCCTCAGCTGCTGATGGAAGGCAGGCCTCCCCACCACCAGCCTGCCCAGCCCCGATTCCTATCTGCCCTGTTCCCATCCCTGTGCCGGGTGTCTGCCCCCTGTGACTTGCTTAGCCAGTGAAGCTTGAGGAGGAACGATTGTGTTTCTGCCAGGCAGAGCTGGAAGAGGCACCGTCACTCTTTCCCTCAGGCCCAGAGACTGGCCGCACTGGAGGGGGCTACTCAGGAGGGTCCCTGAGTAGAGCCCCCAACTAACTGTGTCGGGCATGTAATACAAGCAAGAAACCTGGATTGTTTTGAATCACGGGGTTTGGGCGTGCTTGTTAATGCAGCATAACCTGGCCTCTCCTGACTGATGCAGCTCCACGAGCAAAAGCCAGAGCTCTGGAGTGAGGGGGTGCGGAGGCTGAAGGCCCAGCCCCTTCTCAGATCTGCCCCAAGGCATGGAGCCACACACAAGCTGGCAGAGAGTGTGTCTGTGGGTCCCTGAGGAGACCTGAGCCTCCGCAGACACTCTCACATGTACACACTGTGGGCCTAGGGGCCGGCCAGCTTGACTGGTAAACAAACCTGCCTCAGGGAGAAAGGAATGACTTGTGCCCCAGGAGACAGCCTGTCTGCAGAGCAGCAGGAAAGCACACTGGTACAGAGCGTGTGCCTGTCACACACCCACATACACGCGCGCACACACACAGTGGGCTGGACTGGGAGGCGGGCTCAAGTCCAGCATCGATCCCCCTGCAAGGTCTGCCCCGCTGTCTCTGTCTGACTCCCCCAGACACCCCATAAAGGCCAGGGCCCCTCTACCAGGAGCAGCGGGCAGCTGGGATGCCCTCCCCATGGAGGCAGCCAAGACGCAAGGAGGCAGGGCAGGCCTGGAAGGCTCCGTGGCCCAGAGGAGGGGCAGAGAGGCCCAGCCAAAGAGAGTGGGGTGGGGGTGGCACAAGAATAGGGCTACTATGGGGCCTCAGGGGGCAGGCCAGAACCAAGCTGCGGGGAGGGGGTGTCACAGGAGAAGCTCTGAAGGACATCAGCACACGTCAGCCGCCCCTGGGGGTATTGGGGCCCACCTCAGGATTGCTGGGGGGCTTAGAAGCTATACCTGTCGAGGCCACAGCCAGGGTAGGCAGGAAGGAAAAGCCTGACAAGCAACAGCTGCCGGCCCCCATGCTAACGTAACAGATAGAAAGCAGCAGCAGTGTCGGTATTGTCATTGCAGCTGTTTGTCCTGGCCCCCTGCTGTCCAGTGACTAAGGTTTGGGCCCACTTGTTAATGCAGCATAACCCGGACTATCCTAACTGATGCAGCTACACAAGTAAAAGCCAGGAAGACGACAGAGCCTGGGCACTGGAGAACTGTGGAGTGAGGGGAGGTGGGGACTCAAGGCAGCCTGGGCTGGTCTCCCTCTATGGCCACTGCTCGTGCGCTCCGTCAGCCAGAGGCTGCATCAGTCAGGAGGGGCTGGGTTAGGGTACAGTAACAAGCAGGCCCAACCCAAGTGTGTTCAAAGATTCCTACCTGAGGGCTCACTCATGGGCCCCTGCCCAGCCCCGAGAGGCCCGGGACAGATGCCTGCCTTGGCCAAGAGAAACAGGCTAGCGTAGTTAAGCCCATAGCCTGGGGTCCAGATAACACAGTCCCAAGTACACTCCAGCAGGACGCTCGCGGCGAGCCTGAGAGGAAGCCCTTGCGTCCCCTCACCCGCCTGGCACAAGCAGGCCACACCGAGGGATGCATCCTTACTCAGGCCCAGTGGCCTGGGTGGCGTGGCTGTGGGGCCCTCGTGGCCAGGAGGGGTGCTGGCCCCACAGTATGAGGCTGCGTGGAGCTGGAGGTGGACACCTCAGGGGACACCCTGGGGCCAGAGAGGGTCGGGGTGCTTGCTGGCAGGGTGCTGGGCCCCCTAAACCCACCCACTGATGGCTCCCCATCCCCGGCCACTCACTGTCGGATGAACTGGACGGCGTCTTCGTACTTCATCCCACTCTCAATCAGAGCCAGCGCCACGAGGACTGGGGCCCTGGGGGCAGATGGCAGGGCTAGGTGGGGGTCCAGGCCCCCACACCCAATCCCACCCCTGAGAGGCCACCTGCCAAAGATGCAGTGTGTGAGTGCCTCGAGGCCCCCAGGATCCCCAGGGTGTCCCCAACTCCACCCACAGACCTTCCCTGCCTTCCCCCGGGGAGGGCAAATCCCAGCCCCATCAGGACCCTCCTGGGCAACGTCTGGTGGGTCCAGCAACCACTCTGCGCCTCAGTTTCCTTGTCTGTAAAATGTGTGGGTGGGAGGATTAAATACGAGAGTGACGACTCGCTCTGGCCCAGGATAAGAGCTCCACAGGCGCCAGATCGACCCTGCTCGCCCCACTACTCCCTTGGCAGAGGCGTGAGTCCGCTGCAGGCATGATTCCCGTCAAAGCCTGGCTCTTCCTTCAAGCAGGGGCTCCGCGGCCCCAGGGGGAGTCTCTGTGTCAAGGTGCAGGGACACGGCTTCAACCACAAGAGGGAGCTGGGTCAGACTCCAGGATGGCCTCGGCCGCCGCTCACCGTCCCAGGCCGGCCACGCAGTGCACGGCTACGCAGCTGCCAGGGTCGTCGCAGAACTTGGCCTTAAGCAGGCTCAGCCAGTCCTCCACCACTTTGCCGGGCGGGGGCGCCCCGTCATCAAAAGGCCAGTCCTGGGGAGGCAAGCAGCCGGCTGAGGACCCTGACCCTGGCCCAGGCCGGGCCTGGCCACAGGCTCTGGCCAGGACGGGGCGCTGGAGAAGGCGCAGAGAATTCCAGGAGCCCGCAGGGTTGCTCCAGAGGGCGAGGAGCTGGCCGGGGGAGCGCCCCAGGAAGGCCCCTCTCTCCATCCTTCCCGGCTCACTGCACTTGTCCCCTCCTCCAGGAAGCCTTCCCTGAATACCCTGCCCCTTTCTGAGAGTCCCACGGCCTGACTCCCCACCCACCTGTGCTATGATTCTGGGGGCACAAGCCCCCTCCTGTGTGCCTGAGGCTCTAGGGCAGTGGGCCCTAGAGTAACCCCTCCTTACTGCCCCATAAACATGGTTGTCCCAGCACAGGGGGCACCCAGCCTGGTTCTCCTGAAGGAATGAAGAGGTGGAGGGCAGGAGGGATTCCAAAGCGTTAGCTACCCTAATTTACCCATAAAACATGATCTGCGCTTCCCACCTTCCCCCCAGCGCCCTGAAGAGGAGAGTCTAGGCGGGTCTTGAAACCCAGGGCCAGCGCGGGGAGGGCCCAGCTTGGGGGCGGGGGGGACAGACGGAGATACTTAGGCCTTGGTGAAGCAAGGAGAATGCCCCAGAACAAGCACCAGTTGGCACCAGTGGGGGGTGATGCCACGTGGGGCCGCAGATGCCAACCAGGTGGCCCTCGGAGTCATCTGGCCCCCTCCCCAGCCTCCAACAGGCCCGCCTGGCTGCCTTGAGTCTAGCCCAAAGCCTTCCTGCTGCCACAGAAGGGAAGGAAGCTCCAAGGTGGGACCTGTGCTGAGAGGTGCCTGCCACACGTTTACCTGGCCGCCTTGCCAGCACCAACGCTTTACAGGTGAGGAACCTGAGGCTCGAGCAGCCTTTGTGGTCGCTCAGCTGGGAAGGGACAGAGGCAGGGTCAGCCCAGGCCGGCCTGACCCCAAAGCTCCAGCTCTTTCCACCACTGCCTAGAGGTTACTAAGGACAGTGGCATCTGTCAAAAATGGGTCCCCCAAAGGGGCTATTTTCTGGTGCCAAGGCCCAGGCTGAGCCAGGTGAGGCCTGCCGGACACTGGCTAGCCCCCTCCTCGCCTCCAGCTCGCATTCGAGGAAGCCCAGTGTGGTGGGAGCCATCCACGGCAGCCTGGGGTCGAGCCCACAGGCTGGCCCCAGGGTCCGGCTGCCGTGGCTGGGGCATCGTGGCTGGGGCTGTGACCCACAGGGACAGGGCAGCAGAACGGCCCACACTCTGCCTGGATGTGGGCCCAAGGCCAGGGGAGCTGCGGAAACAGCCCCGAGGGCTTCTCCCCACCGCCTCCTCCAAGGGCCAACAGGGACTCGCTGCAGCCAGCCGAGCCCGCAGCAGCCGCTGCGCAGCGACAGGCCCCAGGCAAGGGCAGCACAGAGACAGACGCGCCTCAGCGCCGCCGGGATCTCTGCCCGCCAGGCTCGTGGGGCTCTGGGGCGGCCTCGGGCCTCCCTCGATGCACCCGAGCACATGTGTGGCACAGGCGTGAGCACGCCTGGGGACGGCAGGTAGACGAGCCTGCCGCCTCCTCCCTCACGGCCAGGGGCACCCAGCTCCCGCCCTCCCCGGCCAGGCACCCGGGCCCCGGGCTCCCCCAGCTTCCCCCCACGTGGCAACAGTGTCTCACCACCACGGTGATGCCGTCCTTCTCCAGCGGGGCCTTGTCATAGGTCACCTCACACACGCGCACCACTGTGGTGGCCCCGTACTTCTTCAGGTCCTGCCGGCAAGGAAGGGGAGGGCAGGGCTGCACTGGGGGCTGCAGGGGTCAGAATCGCCCGACAGGGCTCCCAGGCCTCCAGGACGTGCAGGCCACAGGAGACGGGCCCTTGACCTGCGGCTTCCCACCATGCCTGCCTCCGCCTCTGAGCCCATCACTCCTGACCCTTCCTCCTCTGGTGCCCAGGAACCACCGGATGTCACCAGCAGTCCCATTTTGCAGACAAAACTACTAGATCCCCCCAGCAGAGACAGGATACCCCCGACCGCACATGGTCCCTGCTGACTTGGGGGCTGGGGGTGCACAGACGAGTCCAGCCCAGGGGCACGGCTAGACCCCGGTCAGGGCCTTCAGTCTCCAGGGGGCACCTCAGAGCAAGAAGGGGCCTCAGAAGGGGGTGGGGCCTCAGAGGGGGCAGGACAGGTATCTGCTCAGATGGCTGGCAGGCCAGAGCCCTGGCCACCAGCAGGGAAGCCCTGGCCACCAGCAGGGAAGCCCTGGGCCACCAGGGAAAAGGTCAAGGCATTTTACAGCCAGGGGAGGGATATTTATACCCGGGGGCAGAGGGGGGCTCCGCCCCATGGGGGACCATGTGCAGGGGTTGCTCCCACCCCACCTGCCTCCCAGCAGCTATTCCGGGAGTAGTGAGACATCAGTTACTGGACCATGCTCGTCATGCAACGGACATTGGACATGACGAGGACAAGACAGCTATTTTGAGAATTCAGGGAGCCAGCGGGAGGGGTGGGGCACTGAGGCTGTGGGGGTACCTTAGAATCCCTCTGTGCCCTGGGCAGGGGCTACTCTCAGCCAGCCCAAGTCAGCCCCGATGCCAGGTGATGGGTTGAACCCTGATCCTGATTACACAAGGACCCCAACTGTGGTCACAGACTGAGCCCTGATCCTGGTCATATGCTGAGCCCTGACCCTGGTCACATGCTGAGCCCTGACCCCACACTATGACCCTGGTCACATACTGAGCCCTGACCCTGGTCAAAGGCTAAGCCCTGGCCCTGATCACATGCTGAGCCCTGACCCTTGTCACACACTAAGCCCTGACCCTGGTCACATGCTGAACCCTGATCCCACACTAACCCTGACCCTGGTCACACACAGTTCTGTGCTCACCAATATTTTCCCAGGCACTGCTCCTATCTCTGGGGTCTCAGCTGTGAGAGCACAGCCCTCCTCTTTAAGGCACCTGGCTCAGTGTCCAGCTTCCAGGTCTGGCAGCAGGATGCCCACTGCCTCCCTCTATACAGCTTTTGAGGCCATCCGACAAGCACATTGGGGCTTGTCTCATGTCCCAGAAGAAAGGGCTGAGGGTTTGAAGTGGCAAAAAGCCCTGCACATGCCACAGGCTCTGTGAAGAGCCCACAGGGCTGCAGGCTCTGCAAACCAGCCCTACGCATGGTCATGGGCTCTGCAAATAGCCCCACATGCTGCAGGCTCTGCAAACACCCCTGCTTACAGCCTCAGGCTCTGCAAAGAACCCTGCACACAGTTGCATAGCTGTAGACTCTGCACACGACCCCAGGCCTGCAAAGGGCAGGGAGCTCCGCACAGGCCAGGCTCCTGCAGGAGGCCATGCAGACAGCTCCAGGCCCTGCCCCTGGTGCAGGCTCTGCAGACATATCTGGCCCCGTTGGCTGGGGCTGTGAACAGCAGGCCTGTCTGCAGCCAGCTCTCCAGGGTCCAGTAGTCACGTCGTCACAGGGCCAGCTCTGCCTCCTGCCCAGCCCCTCCTCCTGCAGAGGCCTGCTGCCCTGATGCCTCCAGCCCAGCTCAGCCCTAACTCCCGGGGGCCTCCCCCAGAGCCACGGAGCCGACCGTAACACTCCGTCCCCATCTGCCTGTCTCCACACGCTTACGCAGGCCAACGGCTCGCCCACCTGCCCACCCTCTCCTCGCACAGCTTCAAGTCCCACGTGCCCTCAGCCCAGGGGTCTTACTTGTGGCACCAGGACCCTGTAACCAGGACAACTGAGTTTTGCTCCCAAGGGCAGTTCCTTGACCCTGACAGCTATTAGAGTCCACCCTGGCCGGCTGGGGCCCCTGCCCGCCTCAGGAGCCGTCCCCGCCCCCGGCCCCACTCACCTGGATAAAGGTGCTGAGGGTGGCGTTGGTGGGGTTGTGGGTAATGAGGAAGCGCATGTTCTTGTAGCTCAGCTCCACGGGCGCTGGGCGGTTCATCCGAGCCATGGCTCCGTCCCGGGGGCCACGGGTGGAGGCGGCCGGGGAGAGCTGCCGAAAGGGCTGGGGGACAAGGGCGAGGGAGGCCCCCAGCGGCCCCCAAAACTCGAAAACAAGATCCCTGTGCTTGTCCACGAGGGAGAAAATGCTTAAAAAACCCTGCCACCCAGACCCAGCACAAATATTGTGCAAATACTTGGGATGGGGGAGGACGCTGCCCAGTGCTTGGATAATTAAAAAAGAAAAGACAACTCTGTAAAAAAGAAAATGAATGAAACAGTCCCCCACAAGCAAATCGGGCAGCTCCAAACTCCTGTCTCTCAGAGCCAGATAATTATAAGGGGGCAAAAATAAAAACAACTTGAAAAAAAACAAACTCGGCAAACAAAACTTAAGCCCTAACTCAGAGTGAACCTGGCCGCCGTGGCTTTGCCCACCGCTGCACCCGCTGCCAGGGACACCTTCTCCACACCAGTGCACGGGCAGCCAGCCCTTTTGTTCAACGGTGGGCCCCAAACCCCCAAGGACCAAAGGAAAAGTGAACGTGAACTCAGGCGACGACGGGGGCAGGCAGCGGGCCTCTGTCACGTTACCCCATCGGGGTATGGCCAGTCCTGGAGGGTGGCAGTGGGCTCAGGCGGAGCCGGCCCCCCGCCGGGCAGCGGAGGCCATGAGCGGACGAGGGCAATGGTGAGGGCCAGGGGCGCGGGGCCTGGTCAGCGGCAGGCGCGGCCGCGGTGCTGGGCGCGGCAGTACTCAGCGCTGCGTCCCGAGGCGCTCTCCATCAATCCCAGGCTGGTCAGCGGCAGGCCACGTCTGGGGGGCGAGGAGAGAAGCAGAGTACAGGAGACGGTCCCGGGGGAACACCTGCTCCCGTCAAGGCCGGTGCTTCTCCCTGGGCCCCTGCTGAGTGGCCGCGGTGAGCACGCGACCCCCCGGGTCTCAGTTTCCCCATGTAGGAGGGCAAGGCTGACCCTGGGCCCTGAGGTGACCAGCCCGCAGGGACAGTCATCCCACGGCCTCCAGGACAGGAAGAGGAGGGGGAAGGGAGAGGGAAGGGGGGAAGGGGAGAGGGAGGGGCTCCTGCCCATGACCCGGGAGGCTGCGGAACACACACACACACACGTCACGCCTGCACACATACGCACACACAGGCACACGTGCACTCATACACCCAGAAGCGTTCTGAACCCCAGCACACAGATGGGTCCCCCGTCTACAATCAGAAGGCACCCCACCCCCACCCCAGGACAGTGCTCCTCCTCCTCCGCAGACTTCTCGGCCTCTGTGGACTTTCCACGCCCAGGTCATTCAGGGACTGCCCTTCCTGGGGAAAAAGGGCTCAAACGCGGAAACGGAGGGGTGCAGGGGGCTGGCAGCCCCACTCACTGCCACAAGCCGCCTTAACGCTTCTCGAGGCTTTTTCCATGGAAAGTCTCCTGCTCCCAGAATCAGCTCCTGCCCCTTGGCTGCCCGGCCCTGAGAGAAATAAGCCGGCTCTGGCCTCCAGGAGCTCAGAGCAGCAGCACAGACATCCACGGCCAAAGAGCCACCACCATGTGCGTGCATGCCAAGGTGGCGGTAGTGGCAGGTGGCCAGAGCAGGTCTCACTGAGACAGGGTGCGGTGGGGGGAGGCTGCCCGGCCACAGGGGCGGCCCCAGTTACCTCCGCACCTCTCCCCCTCTCTCTTCCTCCCTCCCCACCACCTCTGGGTCCACCAACTTAAAGACTGGACAAGTGAGCCCTGGAAAAAGCCCCGAGCCCACCCCCGCCTCCACATATGGGCAAGGAGACCGTGGGCACATCACTGGCCTCTCTGGGCCTTGGTTTCCCCACCGGCACAATGAGAGGCTGCACAAGATGCCCCCAAGGCCCCTCAGGCTATGAGCCAGTGCTCAGCTGAGCTCTTCAGCCTCATGGCTCAGCCCAAGCCCCCTGCTGCCCCTCTGGTCCTTTCTGCTCACAGCACCAGCCTCTCTCTCTCCCACAAGGGCACCCACTGGGCCCCTCCCCAGCAGGGCCCTGCACCTGACCACCCACCACCTCTTACCTTTGCCCACGACCCAGCACCCCCTTCTCCAGCTGCCCACCAGGCAGGCCAGGCTCCCAGAGCCTCAGCTCCGTGCAGGAAGTGCCAAAGTCCTGGGACCCCAACCCCAGGGGAGGGGGGCCCACGGCTGATGGCTGCCCGCGCAGGTGGGAGTCTCCTCACTCCCCCACCTTGGGCACCCCCGGGGTGGCCCGGCGCCCCGGGCTCAGGGCAGGCCCCGCGTCTCTCGGACTCTGCCCTGGACCCCTGGAGGAGGGGAAAAGGCAAAGCGAAGGAGCCCTGTCCCTGGTTCAGCTGGCACCGACCTCGCCTGGCGCTGAGTGCCGGCACTAGGAGCTGCACAAACACCGAGTCTCTCCTGGGGCAGTGGCTGTGCCTGTGTGCCCGTGTGCACCTGTGCATAGGCACTCGTGTTTGCCAGAAGGAAAGGAGAAACAGGCGGCCCGAGGACACCACAGCAGCTCCGGTGGCCTCTCCCTGAGGGTCAGCCCACCCCCCACACAGCTGCTGGGGGCAACAACAGATGGCCTGGCCCTGCTGCCCAGTGTACTTGATGGATTGCCAGGGCCGAGGGTCACTAGGTAGGGGTCCAAGCAGGGGAGGGGGCTGCCCATCTGAGCCTGAGGTTGTCACGTGTCCATGGGGGTCAGTGGTTAGTCCGTGCTGGGCTCTCATCTCACCCCCACTTTCTGAAGTCTGGGACCCCCACCCCCAGGTGGGAGCAAAGCAGTGATGCTGGAAGACCCCCCTGCCCACCTGGCCAGCCCCTCCTCATGACCACTACATGGTCACCCTTCCTAACCACGCCCCCTCAGTGAGATCGCCCAGCAGGAACCCAAGGCAGCCCATCAGGCCATCCCCCATTCCCAGAGTTTCCAGGGCTGGGCGGAGGCAGGACCCCCAGGGATAGACCGCGCCGTGGCTTCCTGTGCATGCAGCCTCGGGCTTCCCATCTGCTGCCACCAGCCCCCCCATTCCCACCAGCCCCCCACCATAAAGCAGGAGCTCTGCTGGGAGTCCACGCCCCTCTCTCCCTCTGGCCTTTCTGCCCCCCACTTCCCCTTCCTGGAGACCCTGGCCCAGCCTCCTCCCACCCTCTGCCATGGGTAAATGCTTTTAGAGACCATTTAAGGGAGCCCCTGCCTTTGTCCCTGTTTGTCAGGTGAGGAAACTGAGGCCAGGGGAGATGGGTGGACATTCTCAGGGCCCTGGTCAGGCCAGGCGCCAAGCAAGGCGCTCCCCGTGGGTTTTCTAGGAAACAGGAAGAACATGAAATACTAGTTTACAGACCAGGAAACTGAGGCTCACAGAGGCCCCTCCTCGTCCGGGGTAGCTGGGATCCAGGACTGACTACAAAGGACCTGTGTGAGGGGCTGAGGCGGAGGGCCAGGGGTCAGCGGGGTCCTCAGGCAGGTTCGCTGGGCACTGTGGGCCCAGCTGAGACATGGTGGGCTCCAGAGCACCGCCGGCCGCCAGGGCTGGGGCGCCCGACGCACCCCGTGGGATCGTGCACCCGGGGGCCTGTGGCCCCGAGCCCGCGGGTCTGGCCCTGCCTCTCCGGGGAGTCCCGAGGGGCGCGCCCCCTCCCTGGGAGGAAGCCGTGCTTCCCATCCAGCCGCCCCAGGGCGCCGCTTCCTTCCTGGGCGGGGCGGGGCTGGGGGTCCCCGGGAAGCGCCCCGGGGAGGAGCTCCCCGCCCGCCCTTCCTCTGCTCACAGCCCCGCCATCGCCATCGCGTCCCGCCGCTCCCGCGCAGGGTGTCCCGCCCCTCGGCTCACCCGCGCCCGCAGGCGTCCGGCCGCCGCCTCCATCTGCGCCTGCTGGGCGGTCACTGGGCCGCGGGTCCGGCGGCGCCGGCCGGGACCTAGAGCGCGGGGCGCGGGGCGCAGCGCATCCTCCCGCAGGGGCCCCGCGGCCTCCAGGCAGATGCAGGGCCAGAGAAGGTCTGGGGCTATTTATAGCGCCCGGGCATCACGTGGGCGGGGAGGGGGGTGACCAGCGGGCGACCCAGCTTGTTGTGCAGCCCGGGCCTGCGCTCCCACACCTGCTGCCTAAATATAGCCCGGGGTCGGGCAAACAAAGGGGCGGCCAGGAGGGCCCAGGACCCAGTTAAAGGAAGCGCCTGGGCTGGAGGAAGGGGAAATACAAGGTCAGCAGCAGCCCCTCCTGCCCAGGCACCTCTTCCTTCCTGCTCACTCCTCACAGGCGCAAGCTGGCGCCCTCACCCGTGTGCTGTCCCTCCCTAGAACCTGCTGGGGCTCCCTATGGCCCCTTCACACAGGAAGGATTCCCACAGCAGAGGGGAGGGGGCTTGCAGGGCCAGGAGCTCTGGAGTGGACCCATGCCGGGGGGAGACCCCAGCCCAGGCCAAGGCCTGAAAGGAGCATTTGGGTCTCGGAAAATGAAAACGAGGGCACTGACAGCCTGGGAGGGTTGACTAGGTGGACACGCTCAGGACGAGGGCCAGACGCCTGCCCTGGCCCTGAGGTCTTGCTCAGGCCCCAGCCAGCTCTCCTGGGCACGGCTCGCCCTTCCTGTCCAAGGAACCCCTCCTTTGACTAAGCACCTCCCAGCAACACTCCTGAGGGGCGGGTCCCGGGGAGTAAACCCAGGCGCGAGGTTAGCAGCCTATGCAGTCGCTCAGCCCCAGGGAGGTGGAATCACCCAGGGAAGCTGTCTGCTATCCTGCCCATCCCCCAGGGCTCAGTTCAGCCAATCTGATGCCTCTCCCCCATGAAGCCCTCCCTGATGCTGAATGGAAATCCTCCCCAGGTTTCCCATTAGCCTCTCCACCCACGCAGCAGGGTCCAGGCTGCACCTCTGGGAAACAGCATGTCAGGGAACTCACGTGCCCCCCAGGCTGGGGCCCAAGCATGGAGCCTGGCATCACCACGGCCTCCCTACCTGCCTCAGAGGCCTCTGGAAAGGGGGTAGAGCAGGGCGGGTGGAGGCCCCGGCACACGGGTCCCCAGGGGCCTCGCCTCGCTGGGAACCCGGCTCCGAGCCCAGCTCCCAGCCTGCCTGGCCCCTGCAATCAGCGGTCAGTGCCGGGGGAAGGCGGATGCTGGCCAGGGGCCCGGGCAAAAACACGGCCCCTCCCGGGTGCTCCACCCCCCCGACCCCCACGGCCTGAGAGCCACCATCGTTATCCCAGTGATGCCTGGGACCCCCGCCTCCTCCCACCGCCCAGACGGGCAGGCAGGCAGGGGAGGTGATGAAGGGATGGCTGGGTCCAGGCCGGAAGGGCCTGTGGGAACCCCCGCCCACAGGCACACCCCCACCCAAGCCAGGTGCCAGCCCCGGGAGCCCCAGATGGCGTGCGCTCCCTGGCAGGGGCTCCCGTCCCTGTCGCCCAGCACCACAGATGGCCCTCCAGCCCAGACTCCAGCACAGATGCTCGCAGTGCAACACCTTCCGGTGTGGGGTCGGGTCCCTCTGGAGGCCAATCTTGCACCTTGATCACTTCCAAAAGTCTGCCCCTCGGACACTGCCTCCCATGAGGAAGGGCCTAAAATGTCCGTGTGTTGATGAAACTGGGCCGCTCAGAAAGGCCAAGGGACTCACCGGATCACACAGCCGGGGAGCAGAACGGCAGCTAGAGCTGGAGCTGAGCCCTGCTCCCCCCAGCCCGGCCTTCTGGGTGGGGAGCAAGCTGCTTCCACCACCCCAGCCTTGGTTTCCTGATCCGTACAAAGGGTCTCTTGGTGAAAGGTCCCATCAACTCTGTGGCTGCAGCCAGGAAGCCGAGGCCACCACACTGCTCTGGCTGAAACCTGGGTCCCAGCATCCTGCCCCCACCCCCCATACTCTGGCCAGGCCTGGGGTCACCTGCTGCAGCTGGCCCAGCCCCAAGCCTTTCGGAGAAGTCTATTTTTATTGGGATAGGAGTCGTTCCTGGAATCCGGACAGAGCAAGCCCAAGTCTGCCCACTTGGGGAGCCAGGAGGGGAGACCCAAGCCCATGCCTGATTGCCCAGGAAACTTTCTCGGAGCCCTCCCTGCACTGCCCCCCAGCGCCCAGGGCCTGTCCAGGTGCTACTAACCCTGCACCCACCCAGACCCACATCCTGCCCCCTCTCCGCTCTGCCACATGCCCTCCGGAGCAGTGTCCCAGCCTGGGGAACTCATCCCTGACTGGAGGAGGGACTCAGAGGTCATCAGTTCTGCCCTGCCCCCTGTCCAGAGCCTGGCATCAGGAGAGCACCATGCTTGTTTGTGGAAGGAACAAATGACCCAGCGTTATGGGCAGATGTCCAGATCTAGGAAGCATCCAAAACCTATCATGGGAGCTCAGCCCCCAGGATCCAGAGGGACCAGAAAAGTCACTTTCGCTACCTAAACTCCAGCTTGCACACCTCCGCGGATGGGCGCTCACTACTCTGTGGCAGCACCTTCTGCTTTCGGGAAGCTCCCGGGCTTCTCAGTCTCTCTCCCGCTTGCTGGGGGCTCACTGCTGGGGCGGGACCAGCAGGAGGAAGGCTTCCAAGCAAACAGGACTGGGGGCACCCAGGAGGGCAGGGTCAGAGGGCGGGTGGTCTGCCTGGAGGAGCTGGCCAGTAGGGGAAGCCTCACTAGTCTGGGGCACCAGGGCCAGTGTTTGCCCCCTCTGGGCCCCATGGTCTCGACTCCAGGTGGAGGGAAGCCGGCTTCCGCGGTGGTGCCAGCTCCCTCCAGGCTGGTCACAGGGCGCCCGGGGCCACAATCCGGAAGCAGAGCTGTCGGGAGCAGGCTTGGGTTTACCCCAGGCAGGCACCTGTCCCACCTGCAGACGTCTACCAGGGCTCCAGGCTTCCTCCCACCTCGTACCTCGCTTACACTGGCCCCTGCATGGATGCCTATCTTCAGGGCCTGACCCCACCCTCCCAACTCATTCCTCGGTGGGCCGGGCAGGAGCCCACCATGGCACAGGGACTGCCAAGGTCATGAGGCTGGACTGGACAGGGCAGGAACATGGGCCAAGGCCTGGAAGCCCCACCTCGGGCCTCCCCAGCACCCGCCAGGACCGAGGGCTGGTGCACAGGTGTGGCGTGAAGGCCGTCACCTCAGTGTTTGCAGCATGCAGCACTGACGGGGAGAGGGGCCCTGTTCTCCTCACCCACCTACACGCAGAGGAGAGGAAGCGGGGAGACGGGAGCGCTCGGACGCCTGTGCTCGCCTGTCCTGGCTACGTGGCCCAACCCTCTCCAGCCTCTCTCTGTCCCTCAGTAAAGGGGGTTCTGGACCCCATGACCTCGACTGCCCTTTGCCAGTCAAACCTTCTGGACTTGGAGGTCCTAGGCGCCGAGTCCCAATGTCCTCCCTCCTCCCTGTGAGCCCACTGCCCACAGAAATCTGAGTTCTTGAGGCTCCAGGGAAGTCCTCAAATCCCAAGAGCCAGAATCCCACAGCTGCAGGGTTCCCAGAGTTTGAGAGGAACAGGTCGTGGCTCATCCCACAACATGGACAGCCGTCATGGCTAGTGTCCTGGGAGGCCCAGGGCAGTCAGTGTCCTGGGCAGGCCACTGGGCAGGAGGGCAAAGGTCCTGGCAGGGACTCAGGTGGTCCCCAGGGTCTGCCCACAGCACAGCAGGGAACGACAAACAAAAGATGCTCTTGGAGGGAAGC
>JAQZBX010074791.1:0-14701 GCA_029593785.1 Cabassous unicinctus
ATTAGCAATGAGGCTTTTCATTTTCATACTTTCCCACTTTGAACCTGGCAACTCTCAGATCTCTTAATCTGGATGGCCAAGGTATGCCTTGTCTTTGTACCAGACTGAATAATGGTGCCAGGGATAGCTAGGGGAGCATGCATAGCTGGATTTGTGAAATGTTTAAAAAAGAAGTTAAGTTTCCAGGTAAGGACAGTATGACCCTGGTTATTATGGGCTGTGCAACCAAGTAGAATTGGTATCTAGATCCCAGGTAAAGTTAACTGGAAACATAGAAATAAACCAAGTCATAAACTCCTAGGGAAATGGAATAAAGAATAATGAATTTGAAGAGAACATTCTCTCAGTACAGCTTTGAATGCATCCCATAGTTTTTTTGTTTTTTTTTATATGTAAAATATACAAATTTTTATTTTTAAAAATGACTTCATTGCAAAGTTAAAATGTGGAGAAGCTCATCCACCCCCCCCCATACACACACAAAGCATTCATAAATTTGGGCAACAAAGCTACTTCATTTAAAAAGAACACTTGTCCAACTTAAGAGGCAGTGCAATCTTCAGGCTGTCATAGTGTCCAGATTAATAAGTTTGCTTACTAATTAATAAGTTTGTCCAGAATTTATAATGCATTTCCAAAATTTAAGAGGGAGGGATAAAATGTATGTAGTCCAACAGGGGAACAAGTATTCCCAAATGTCTTTCCTGGATATACACTCATGTTTTGCACTTGAGTCTATATTGTGTTTTTCCCTGTCACTGGCTCCCTGGACATACAGTGATGACATCATTTCATTTTGTTCACAAAGGTGATTGAAAGTTTTCTTGGAACATAGCATGATATTGGGATGTATCCTCTGACAATTAAATTCTCAAGTTCAAAAATTATTGCACTTTCAAAGAGAATACCTAATGTGTGTTCAATCCACATGACCATGAATCAGCACGAAAAGCATAAGGAACACTGCTAACACGCCAAAGAGCTTCATTGCGCAGCTACCACAGGACATAGGAAATGGAGCTGCATCCCATAGTTTTTGATACATTGTTGTCATTTTCATTCATTTCAAGGTATTTACTGATTTTTTTTGCAATTTCCTCTTTGACCCACTGATGGTCTAAGAGTGTATTGTTTAACTTCCAAATCTTTGTGCCTAATCTGCTTCTTTGCCCCTAACTGATTTCCAGCTTCATTCAATTGTGGTCAGAGAAATTATTTTGTATATTTTCACTCTTTCTGAATTCATTGAGAGTTATTCTGTGGGCTAGCATGTGGTCTATCCTGGAGAATGGTCCATGTGCAGTCAAAAGGAAAGTATATCCCACTGTATTTGGGTGTAATGTTGTGTATGTGTCCATTAGATCCAGATCCTCTAATGTCTTATTCAAGGACTATGTTTCTTTATGATTCTCTGTCGAGATCTCCTGTCTAATGGTGATACTTGTGTATTCAATCTCCCCACCCCCCATAATTATAGAGGCATCTATTCTTCCACTTAGTTTTTTCAATATTTGCCTCGTGTACTTTGAGGCACATTGGTTAGGTGCATAAATGTTTACGATTTTTCTTTTTCCTTGATAGATTACCCTGTTTATTAATGTATAGTGGGCTTTTTTTGACTCTTACAACGGTTTTGCATTTAAAGTCTATTTTGTCCGATATTCGTAGAGCTATTCCCACCCTTATTTGGTTATTGTTTACATGTAAAATTGTTTTCCAGCTATTCACTTACAACCCCTTTGCATGCCTAGGAATAAGTTAGGATTTTTGTAGACAGCGTAAAGATAGGTCAACTTTCCTTATCCATTCTCCCAATCTGTTTATTTTTAAATTTTATTGGACAGTTTAAGCCATTAAAATACAAATGTATTACTCTCAAGTCAGTACTTACATTAGCCATATTTTCTTTAGGTTTATATATCTCATATATTGTTTTTATTTCTCATTTTATCTTTTTAGTTATTCTTACTAATAATCTACTTTTACACTTTCATACCACCTTCTCTCTCCTGTTTTTTTTTCCTACCAACCTGCAGATCTTCCTTTACTATTTCTTGAAGGGCAAGTTTCTTGTGACAAATCCTCCTAATTTCTGTTTATCGGTGAATATTTTGAAAGTTCCCTCATTTTTGAATGCCCGCTTAGCAGGTTACAGTAGCCTTGACTGGTCATTATTCTCTTTAGAGCACCTTAACTATGTCATAACACTTCTTTTCTCACCTCCATGGTTTCACATGAGAAGTTAGTGCTTAATTTTATTGAACTTCCCTTCTGTGTAATGAATCTCTTCTCTTGCTTCTTTCAGTATACCCTTTATTTTGCACAGTTGATAATTTGATAGGTATATATCTCAGGGTAGGCCTGTTAGAATTTGTATTGTTCAGAGTGAACTGTGCTTCCTGTACATGTATATTCATGTCCCATTAAAAAGTTTGGAAATTTTCATGCCATTATTTCCTCCAGTATTCCTTCTGCACCCTTTACCTTCTCTTCTCCCTCTGGGATGCCCATCATGCATATATTTGTGCATTTCATGTTGTCCTTCAATTTCATTAGTCCTTGCTAAAATTTTTCTACCTTTTTGTTTTAATTGGTGCTTACCCTACTTTTTATTTTTTTAATTAATTAATTTATTTATTTTTTATTACTTCATATTTTAAAAGATGCTTAGATTACATAAATGTTACACAAAAATTACAGGGATTTCCATGTTCCCCACCTCCCATAACATCCCATACAAACATCTTTCATTAGTGTTTTTTCTGTTCTGTGAAGAAAAAATAAACTATTCATTTCAATTTAAGCAAAAACAATGTTTTCTAGAAAGAAGTTTGTAAAAATTATATTACTCAAAACTTACAATTTTCATCATTTTAAAGAATTAACACACATAGTGCTAATTTATTTTATTAGTATCCATACTTAGTTATCAATATAAGCACATAATTTTTTGGCCATTTGAATAGAACTTTTTAAAGAATTTTTCATTTATTAATTTTATATTACTAACCAGATGTATCAAAATATACACTGAACAAACAGACAAACACAAAAATGAGTTAAGACTCACCTAGAAACATAAAGGTCATTAATTTGAGTCATAATTCTTACTACTTTGGTATGGCTGTCTCCAAGCTCTCCATCATTTCACATCTCTGATTTTACTGCTTTTAAGAACTCTTCTGGAATTTATGTTGCCTGTAATGTGCAAGCCCACTCTTGTATATGTTTTTATTAGTAATTAGCAACAAGTTAGGAATCCTTGAGCAGTATAAATTCAGTTAAGCACTAATTTAGCAGTTTAGATAGACAGACATTTAACACATATATTCTGGATTATTCTTCAGGAGTACACTTCGACAAGCTTTAAGTTGAGGGGTAAGCTATTGATTTAAAAATGGAAAGTTCCTTTTAACCCCTTGATAAAAATTCTGATAAAAATAAAATGTGAATAAAACTTAAAATATTGTCAAAGTAGCATCCTGTTAGAGTTTCACCCTTATGAGGTTTGCAATGATTAACAAGTCATAAGACCATGAATCAATATCCCTGTGATGTAAATTGAAAAAGGCAGCCTCCAGCCATAGCCCACCTGACCAAGCAAGCCATTGCAACCCATCCCTTCCCAAGAATAAACAAAGTGGAGCAGATAAGGGCCATCAACCCCTCTGGGTTCAAGCATCACCAACCCTTCCCATATTCCAAGACCTCTTAGCCCAATCCCCCCTGGCCATTTGTCCCCAGGTTGTACTCAGTTTCCCTGCCTATTGATGTACTGTATAAAGTCATATCTACCAACTTCCATGGGTGGGCTGAAGTCTATTCTTCAGATCGCCTCTCTGCATTCTAATGAGTGCCATTTATCTCTAAAATTTTGTGTTGTCAAACCCTGTTCTGGGGTTGCTGGGACTGACTGGTGAGGAATCTCTGCCCTGCCACTGATGAGAGAACACATCCAATACTGGACACCAAATCATAACTGGGTGAGTCAAAGATTTCACCACCAGAGGAACCTGTTCTCTCTCTTTTTTTGTGTTGTCCAGGACAACCTACCAAAAAATCCTAGTGCTAGGTCAGTGATACTCACTGTCCCCAAGGGCCATGGTGGTTGGGAGGCCTGCATCCTCATAGGAAGAGATCCCTTGGCTCCAGAGACATCCAGCTCCAAGCATGGTCTCCTGTTTCCTTGGGTGACTGCTGACTGCTTTGGGGACACCTGTCTCACTCAGAATTTCCCCTATTCTTTCCTTTCTAGAAATCCTTAGTCTCACCCATGCCACCTAAAATGGGAAATTCAATTTCAGACCCTAAAAATCACACCTTTGGTTTGTCTCCTTCATAACCTTGAAATTCTGAACCCAGGAGACATCAAACCTAAAAATCTCATTTTCTATTCAACCTCTGTGTGGCCACAATACAAACTGGACAATGAAAGTAAATGGCCAGAGAACAGCGCTTTCAATTTCCAAATTCTCCAAGACTTAGAGAATTTCATCCAGTGCACCACCAAGCGGTTTGAAATTCCTTATTTTCAGGCCTTCTTTTATCATTGTAACTGGTCCTCCCTCTGCCAATCCTGTTCTTCTTCCCAAATTCTTCTTTTATACCAAAAACCTCCTCAAAGCTTCCTTCTTCTTCCCCTTCCTCCCCATCCTCATCATCACTGCCTTCTGCCCCAAATTTCTCCCCTCATCACATAGGCACTAGGGCTGGCACTCCCCTTCCCTTCCTTTAGCACACAGAAAAGTCTTCTTCTGACTCTTATCCCTCCAATCACACACCTCCTCTGCTGCCATCCTCCTTCCCTTCTCCCACACATATATCTGGGCCCACTCCCTTCTCCCCACCCATCACCCACACTTGAGCCCAACTCCCTGATCTCCAGCCTCCTTCCCCAGCTCCTGTCCTCTCTCTCCAGAAAGTGTCCTAGGCAGAAAGCATTATGCAACTTGACATCCCCTTCTCACACTCTGATCTCTCACAAATCAAACATCATCTCAAATCCTATTCCTCTGATGCTTCTCATCTTAGCAAAAATTTCAACACCCAGCTGTCTCTAATAATCCTACTTAACAAATGTACAATTACTCACCTCTTATAAGTAAGCTTTTAGCTAACTCCTAAGTCTCTATAAGTGTACTCCTACAAAGCAATGATCCAAATTGTTTGTGTTAAACACCAGTCTATCTAAACTGCTGAATTAAAGCTTAACTGCATTTATAATGCTCAAATATTCCTAACTGTTGCTAATTACTAATAAAAGTGTTTAAATCTTAAAAGCAGTAAAATCAAAGACAGAAAATAATGAAAAGCCATACCAAAGAGTAAGATTTATGAGTATGTGTCACAGAAACAAACTCTCCACCTAGAAATCAAGAGGTGGATACTTTAGCTCGTGTTCATCTGATTTGCCCCACCTCCACTAGAAAAGCAGTTCTACGGCTGCAGAAGAAGAGTTGCCATTGAGGGCTGTCAGGTGGTGCATAACAGTAGATTTTCATGAATTAAAGTAACACCACTGCTGTCAACAGCTGTCCCAAATATTGCTAGTTTGTTGTAAGGAATTAATATCCATTTATATCATTATCACTGTTTTAAAATTCGCTAAGTCTTTCTTTAGTATCTCCTTAGGTAAGTCAAATCAGCCTGTACTCACCTTCATGTGAGAGGGCCAATGGTGGATTTTGCAGGGCTTCCCAAGGCTATGTGCATAGCCCAGCCAACAGTCCTGGCCTGGTGGCAAAGATGTTTCCTGCATGGAAAAATGTGTGGCTCTAACCCTATTGATATTATGTTAGCCAGAAATCCTTTTTACGGAATTAAAAGAAGCATCAGAGACAATGGTATCTTAAGAGTCTGAGATGGCCAAACAATTGGGAAAAGCTACAAAGTCCTGGCTGTCTAGTAAATTCTTAAATGTTCTTTAGTTTAGTAAAGCAAAAACTGTAAACTCTGCTGTAATTGATAAATTGCAATGTTTCCTAATAGAGTTTGTTATATGTTGGGGGTACTGAAAACCCTCCATCCCTCATTTAGGTTAGATATTAAAACAATTATATGTCTTAATCAGAAAATGCTGTGCCTGGAAATGAGAAACCCCCCACCTGCAAGCAGACTGCTTTTTAGTGAAAAGGGCAATAACACAAGTTTTACCAGTAAGGGGTGGTGGTGAACCTTACCTTACCCTGTAAATTGGATATAGCCAATACCAATATTGGCTTTGGGTGGGGTTTGTGGCAAAGGCAACATTCTAAACAAATTCCCCTTGGGCTTTACTCACAATTGTGAAAAGAAGCCAAAGTATAAGACAGGAACACTGAACTGTTGTGGGCTGCCCTCTGTGGGGAAGAGAGATGTGTTGAAGCAACAGGTAACGGTCTATCATGTCCTGGCACCCTCGTCTAACATCTCTTTTGACTGTTGAGGCAGATGCCCTCACAAAGATCCAGAGCCATATGATTGAGACCCAAAAGCAGCAGAGTGGCTCCACCAAAAGGGCAAATATCGTGGATACCAGACTTTGTGGTGCCTAGCCCAGCAGTTCCAACTGCCTGTCACTCAGTGGCAGCTCATGAACATCACTCACAAGTGTCCTTTGTGTTCACTCCAGTGACTGTGACATTGGTCCCCTCCTGTTCTCAGAAGGGGCAAAGTATGCTTTCAGTGCTGCAGACACTGCAATGAAACTCTTGTAATTCTGTGCTGTGGGCTGTAGTCATAGCTCCAGTTAAGATGCTAACAGCAAGACCAAGACAGGCACTAAAGTTACAAGTTAAAGTGCCAGCTGCTTCACAGCCCCAAAAGGGGAAGTGATAATAATTTGTTGTTGCCTATGCCTCAAACTATACCAACTGGTGAGAAAATAAAATCATTTTAACCATAGGCCTATGCAACGCTCTGGGTGGGAATCTAATATGCATGAAAAATTTAAAAAAAATCACTCAAAAAAGCTGTAATGAAACCACAGTTGATATAAGGTCTCCTATACCTGCTAAAACTCTATGTGTTAAGGCCACCAAATTATGTAAATTCACTGTCAAACATTAATGTTCAATGCTGAGGATATAATCTTAATATTCCTTCTCCTCAGACTCCTGGAGGTGATAACCTCACAGCCCATCCTAAATTTCATGGTTAATTCCTATCCTTACCACAATTTTAACTCTCATTCTCCTCATATCAGCAGATCCAACATCTTCCACACAATAACTAAGTTTATCCAAACAGCCATCCGAGATGTAACCCATGATCATGTACATGATCTTCTCCTGCTCCAAAAATACAGTGTGAGCTACCAAGCCAGAAGCCACAGTATCTCAACAGCAAAAGGGGAAACGTAGCTGAATCCCACAATGCCCCATAACAGCAGAAAGCAGCAAGATAATTGATGCCCAGCCTCCCACTCCCCCTCTCCACCCAACCATATCAAAAAGAGTTGGGAATGCTACCCCCATTTAGCAAAACAATCCCCCTCAACCCCAGTGAGCTTGGGGCAGGTTTCCCATGTCCCAATAATGGAGGACCCCAAACCCGCACCCCTTTTCCTAATCCAACAGGATGTACTAATCTAAACACCAAATACAATCAAAGAGTTAGGAATGATACAGTTTACCCCTTATGAGGTTTGCAATGATTAATAGGTCATAAGACCATGAATCAATACCCATGTGACATAAATTGAAGAATGACAGCTTCCAGTCATAACCCACATGACCCACTGAGCAAGCCATTGCAGCCCACCCTCTCCGAAGAATAAACAAGATGGAGCAGATAAGGGCCATCACCCCCTCTGGGCCCAAGCACCACTAACCCCTCCCACATTCCAAGACCTCCTAGCTTATTCCATCCTGGTCATTTGACCCCAATCAGTACTCAGTTTCCCTGCCTGTTGATGTACTGTTTATATCCACCACCTTCCATGGGTGAGCTGAAGTTTCTCTTCAGACCCCTGCTGACATGCTGGCAGGGAGGCTGAAATCTATTCTTCAGACCCCCTCCATTGGGAGAGCTTCCCAATAAACTTTCCCTGTGCAATCATCAGTCTCTGGGACCCAGTGAGCACTGTTTTTCCCTAATGGGGGGGTGAAGACTATTCTTCACACCCCCTCTGTTGGGAGAGATTCCCAATAAACTTTCCATGTGCAATCATCAGTCTCTGGGACCCAATGAGCACTGTTTTTCCCTAATGAGGGGGGTGAAGACTATTCTTTAGACCCCCCCTGTTGGGAGAGCTTCCCAATAAACTTTCTGCCTACAATCCTTATTCTCTGCATCCCAGTGAGTGCCATTTTTCTCTAACACACCCCTTTTAAACTTTTCTATAGTTTACATAAGTGTTATGAACTTTTAGTTTTGTACTATATTTTTAACTTTAGGCTTACAAAATCTGCTCAAATTTTTTTACTTTTTTTGAAAGTGTTGTCTGCTTCAAAAGTTACTAAAGTTTAACAGCACTAATTTTGTCAATGTGGCTATCCAGGACTAATTAGAATTATCATGGAAACAAAACAGAGAAGGTTAATGTTGCTAAATTTTTCTACTATTCCAGTAGTTTAATTCTATCAGCACCCACAACTTTATAGCCACATCTGTCAGGTTTCAGCTGGTTTGCAGGGTTGCTACTGGAATGTTTTCTTTATCTTAGTTAACTCTTTAGAGGAATATTTTCTTACAAGCATGGTTTTACTGATAAGTGCCTTATTTAGCACTTCTGATTGTGCAGGATATTGTATGTGTGATTTAGCCTTCCTTTGCACAAGCAGTTTAACATGATTAAAGATTCTTCTATAGTTTCTACATCTGAATCACTATCACTTTTAAATAGTTTCTCAGAGAGAACTTTAACTAAGGCAGAGGTAGAAGTCTGTAAGTTCCTTTTAGTTCTAATTCTTTTATCCTTATACTAGAGCATATCAACAGGCCATTATCTGCACCTGTTCTTGTGCTTCTTCTAATCTTTTAGTTAAATCTTCTCAGTGGGAGGATGACCACTTACTCAAAATGAAAGTTTTGAAGACAGAGAGTAGGATCAGGGGCAGCAATAGTTTATTCCTTTCTCATGAGAAAGGGCACACACCCAGGTTAATGGAAGCAGGGTTAGTGCAAGAACAAAGATTATATAGATACTCTGAAACAATGTCCCATTCCTTTCCCTCCCTATCTCACCAATTTCCCCATTGGCTGGAGACTATGAGCTTACAATATTAAGTGCAAAAACTAACCCAATCATGGAGTGACTGTGCAGGAATGTGGGTCTTAACTAGTTATCACTAAGGCTCAAACAGGAATGTGGGAGGGGGTAAGATAGGGCTTAAACAGGAATTCAATTTGGGAAGAGACAACCTCTTTGTTCTAGTTCTCTCACTTCCTTCTGATCTAATGTATTAGTCAGAGATCCAGTTCCAACCTCACCTCCTCTTCTAGTCACCTTGCCCTTGCTTTGGCTGCTAACTGCTTGATAGTGTTATCATGTAAGGCAAGGAGGAAGGGCCATGCAATGGCTGCAGACACTGCACATTGCTCTTTCTTAAGAGTTCCATCTACTCTCTTTTCTAACTGTACTAATCCAGCAGGATTGTATGGGGTATCCCCCTACTCCTTCATGGCCCCCCAAGAGTTTACCAGCTGGGTAAGCTCATACTGTATCAATATTTCTGTCTACCCAGGATTTGTTCCACAGACACCCCCATATAGTGTAGGGTCTCCCCTACAGTATCTGGAATGGCTGACATGCTTTCAAACACCTTATCTCCAATGGGATTCTCTGGAATTTCTTTCTGACTATGCCAAATGTAATGCAGGAATGTCAAGCCCTGGAAGGCCAACTGAATACTTTGATATTCCAAAGAAACCTCATGGAGAAGCCACCAACAGTCACAACATTTATTACTCACATATCCAGTCCAGATGATAGCTGGTTGGGTAGTTACTGTACTGTACAATAGGAAGATGAAGATTATATAGGGTTAGATAGCACAAAGAGGGGGACTAACAAATGCATAGAGCAGCTTGAGGGTGCACATAGACTAGTAAATGATTAACAGTGAGGGGCAGCACATACACAGTAGTGAGAGGCCACAGGTATGCAACATTGAGAGTCCACATGCATGCAAGAGTCAGGGGCAGCACATATGCAGGATAATGATTACTACACCTAGGGTCCTGTGTATGCTGTAGCAGAACTTTCTAGGATGGACTCCTGGTCAATTCCAACCCACCATTTCCAGCAATCTACACAAATGACTAGTGGGAGGAGGAAGTGAGAGTTTCATGTCCTTACAACCCCATTATGTACTTATATATTTGTTTATTGACCTGAAGGATTATTTTAGTGACATCTCCATCCTCACCAAGTGTTAAGTCTTTGATGTTGCTCCTCAAGGAGGTGCAGCTTTGGATATGAAAAAGAGCCACCCGAGAATGGCAGTGGTACTTGTAGGGATCCCTGTCACTCCTTTCCTGCCTATACACAGATGTTAAACTCCACTGACTTGTGCAAATTGCTGATTTATTTATAACAAAGTCATAGGACATACATTCCTCTACAAACTAACCTAATCAGATTGTTTATCAACAGAATAGTTTCTGAATTTAGAGCTTGATATTTGTGTTAACCCCAGAAGAGCTCCTCTAAGTTGCATTACTATTTGTCTGCTGAAAACTAGTTGTCCTAAAGTATATGGTTTATCCTCAGTAAATTGATGAATCTCCTCCTGTATTAGTCAGGATTTTCAGAGAAACAGAACTGACATGAGAGATCTGCAAATATGAGATTTTGTAAAATTGTCTCACATGACTATGGGGATGCACAAGTCCAAATTCCATAGGGCAGTCTGCCTGCTGGGAACTCTGATGAAGGTTTTCAATGAATTCCCCAGCAGAAGCTGGCTGGCTGAAGTAGAGATTAAATTTCTCTCTTCTCACTGCTGAAATAATCACTTCTCCTTTTAAGTTCTTCAACAGATTAGATGAGACTTCTCTTGTTGCTGACGGCAATCTCCTCAATGGATTGTATATGTAATCAGTCGTAGATGCAATCAATTTACTAATGATTTAAGTCCACAAAATATTCACACAGGAACAATTAGGCCAAGGCTTGTTTAACCAAACAACCAGGCACCGTTACCTGGCCAAGTTGACACGTGAGAATAGCCATCACACTACACTACTCATTTCACTTCTCCACAACCTTCATTGTTATTTTTCCTCAATGCATTTGTTTTTTTATTAGAGAAGTTGTGGGTTTACAGAACAATTGTGAATAAAATAATGGATTTCTATATACCACCACACAAACTTTCATTGGAGTGGAACATTTGTTTCAAGTAAGGCAAGCCCATTTTTATAACTGTACATTAATTAAAGTCCATGATTTAACTTAGGATTCACTGTTCATGTAGTGTGTTTCATATATTTTTAAAAATGCTTATTCTATTATCAGATATACAATGTAATATTTCCCCTTTTAATCACTTGACATGCATATTTCAGTGTTGTAAATTGTATTCAAAATGTTGTACTACCATCACGACCATGCATTACCAAAATTTCTATCATTCCAAATAGGAACCCTTTATATTTTAAGGCTTGATTTCCCATTTCCTACCTTTATCCAGTTCCCTGTATTTTAGATTCTGATGCTATGAGTTGTTGTTTTTTTTTTTAATTGTTTCAAAACACTGAGGTATTTCCATGATATTATATTTGTCCTTTTGAAAGGGAGTTCCATGGGTTCTCTAGGTCCTTAAACAGCACAGAGAATTCCAATCTACACCAAGACTGAAAATAAAGGGAAAAATTTATTAAGTCACCAGAATTGAGAAGATAAAATCTCAAATCTGCCTCCTTGAACAAAGGAGGCAAGGTGTAGCCAAATTATCTCTAGGTTCTTGGCTAAGCTAACAAAAATGAATTTCAAGGGCAAGCCAGGTTTGTTAGGCCAGTAATTTATTAAGGATTGGTGAGAAGAGAAATTCAAGAAAATAACAGATCATGGGTCCTAGGTAGAGAGGAGGAAGCTGAAGAGTGATAAAGAGAGCCAATTTACAAATTACAATTTCCCATTATAGACTATAAATCCCCATGTTTACTTGTGTATTGATCCAGGAGGGGATGGGGTGAAGAAGGCCAGGATTATGTGGGGTAAGGCAAGAGCAGGGGTCAAAAGGCAAGAGAGGGCTGGCTCAGGATTTGTGCTTGGTTTCTGAGCCATTAATTATTCTGCACATTTGTTAATGATAGGAGAGTAGTTCCAACTGTTTGGTGCTTTGATTGATTACCCTATCCTCCCCATCAATCCCCAAGAAATGCCTAATGATAAGTCCCATGGAGAATATCCAGGCCTTCTCCTGGCTTCTGGAGGAAATCTCATTCCAAATGAGGGAATCTCATAGGTTCTTCCAGCAGCCATCTTGGGAGTAGCAAAGGACACCTTTTTAATGGCGTTGGTTTTTCTGCCATGTTCCAGACCCATCTATTGATTCTCTAACTAGCATACTTTCAGGGTTTATCTTAGAAATAGACAAAAAGAGGTGGGGACAGGGGTGATATTGTCTGAGTCCACCAGCAAACTAAGTTCTGCAAAGAGGAAATCAGAGGAGAAGAAGAAGGGTTAAGCTCTTAGCTACTATTTTTGACCACATTAATTGTACACCTTCACTGACCTTGGGGTTCTGGCAAAATGGAATCTGCTGTGATGAGCATTCCCCAGCTCTCTCACAAAAAACAGTTGAGAAGGGGCAAAATCCTACTTGAGTGAGCTATTTTGGGAACCCACAAAGCAAGAGGCTTTAGGGCATTGATCTGGAGAGAAATAGACAAAGAGACAAAGAGCCCAAAGGAAAAATGAGAGTTTCTAAACCCTGTGGCTGATAATGGTGGGTGGCTAAACTCCACCCTCAAAGCAAAAAGACTCCATGAACCCCTGACTAACACCAGTCACTGAGTGGGATGGATCATCCTCTGGGAGGAAGAGGGCTCTGGTGAAGGGTGAAAAGGGGTAGCCTTTCTGTGGGTTTGGTTGCCTGGGCTCCATTTGATCTTTGGGGAGCATACCAATAAGCACTGACATGGCCCCAGGAAAAGGGGAGAGGGGAATTGCTCAGGCAGCCTGAAGCATCCAACCACCCTGGGAGAGAGGAACTGGGGCAGGGAAAGGGCAGGGACAGGCAATTGACTAGTCCAGCACTGAAACCTATCAAAATTCCAACTCCACTAAGGAAGGTAGGTGGTAAGAAGCCTAAATAAGCATTCAAGGGCTTATTTAGGGTCCCCTGGGAGAAAAAGGGTTCTGGAAGAGGTTCAAGAGGGAAACCTTTGTGGTGATTTCCATTACCACACTCCCCTCTGAATCTTGGAAGGGACCTTGACCTGACCAGGAGAGGAGAGGGGGACCCACTTACATAGGTTGTCAAGCCCAGCTACCCTGGGAGAGAAAGGATTTGAAATAGAAAGGGGGTGGGGACAAACAGGCATCTAATCAGCAGGAATCTGGGCAACTGCAAAGATTTGAACCTGCCCAAGGGAAAGAGGGTGGGTAGCTTTCTGAAAACCTAACTGGCCCAAGGAGAAAGTTTGGTTCAGTGGACAAGTTCCAGGCTTGAATATACAAGGTATCTGGTTCAATTCCTACCACTTCTTAAAGAAGTGATCCACTGGGTTATCAGATCTCCATCTGATACTTTAGGACAGGGAACATATAGATAATCTTTTTGTATTACCTTTTATCAGGTCTCATATTTTTCTTAAAAAGGTTCCTTTTATACATATATATATTTTAAAAGATGCTTAGATTACATAAATGTTACACAAAAATTAGAGGGATTCCCATTTTCCCCAACTCCTACACCCCCCATAACATCCCACATAAACATCTTTCATTAGTGTGGCATATCACCTGCAATGGACATACACATCCTGGGGCTTTGCCACTAAGCATGGACCGTAGTTCACATTATAGACCACACTCTCTCCCACACAGTTCTGCATATTATATGCTGATGTAAAGTGGCCTATATCTGTCATTGTAATGTCACTCAGGATAATTCCCAAGTCCTGAAAAAGCACCTTTATTACAACTGCTTTTCCGTTCCCTGCCCCAAAAGCATCCAGTGGCCACTGGCTCCACCTCACTGTTGTAATTTCTTCCATTGCTTGAATCACAATATGTCTACAACAGAATACCATTAAGTTCACTCTAGTCCTTAGCCCTTCCCCCAATCCTGAGGAGTTTCGGATGGTGATGTCCACTCCACCTCCAAGTGGGAGGGGCCTTATATCCCATGTATATGGTGGATGGGATTATCTTGCCTCCAGCTGCAGGCTCTCTCCATTCCCTGGGATGGCCGTTGTCCATCATCATCTCCTCACCAGGCGACTTGGGTAAGTCCATTGAGCTGTAGAGTAGGAGTTGCAGCTCCACTGAGATTCCAGGCACAGTTGGCACATGGGCAGGCCAGAGGCTCCAGTCTCTGGAAGTACACCTACAAACTCCAGCATCACATATAGGTTTAAACAGAAGGGACTGGTGGACTATGTGCAGGGAGGACTTATCTGAGTCCAACTCGGTCACTATCAGGAGCACAGATTCCAAAGTAGAGCCCACTGGTAAGGCATCAATCTCTGGAGCTACCCCCCCCTTATATAGGACCTGGGTGTCTCCAGAACCCTCAGAAGCCCCTCTGTGTGGGTTAATATCCACTTT
>JAQZBX010074792.1:0-14684 GCA_029593785.1 Cabassous unicinctus
TACGTTCACATCTACTATAACCTTATTGCTTATGTATATTCATGTATGAATGATATATTTCAATAAGTTTTTTTTTAAAAAGAATGCTGTATTTTATCAAAAACCTATTTAGCATCAATTGAGATGATCATGTGGTTTTTCTTCTTCAATTTATTAATGTGGTGAATTACACTGATTTATTTTCTTATGTTGAACCACACTTGCATACCTGGGATAAAACCCACTTGATAATGATGTATAATTCTTTTAATGTCCTGTTGGATTCTATGAGCATTTCTTGAGGGTTTTTGATTCTATATTCATTAGGGAAATGGGTCTGTAATTTTCTCTTTTTTCCATAGTAACTTTACTTGGCTTTGGGATTATGGTGTTGTTAACATCATAGAATGAGTTTGTTCAATTTTTTTTGAATACTTTGGGCAAGATTAGTATTAAATCTTCTTTGAATTGTTGGTAGAATTCACCTGAGAAACCATCTGGTCCTAGGTTTTTCTTTGTTGAGAGATTTATGATGACTGTTTCAATCTCTTTGTGATTAGTTTGTTGAAGTCTTCTATCTCTTCTAAGGTCAGTGTAGGTTGTTTCTGTGTTTCTAGAAATTTGTTCATTTTGTCTATGTTTTCTAGTTTGTTGTCATACACTTGTTTACAGTGTTCTCTTATGATTTATTTTATTTATGTGGTGTCAGTAGTAATGTACCCCCTCTAAATTCTGATTTTACTTATTTGTATTTTCTCTCTTATTTTCTTTAACAGTCTTGCTAAATTTTACTGATTTTATTTATCTTCTCAAAGAGCCAACTTTTGGTTTTGTTGATTTTCTTTATTCTATTTTGTTGTTTCCTTCTTCTTGTTTTGGGGTTCGTTTGCTGTTCTTTTTCTACTTCCTCCAGGTTTTTAGTTATGACTTTGATTTTTTATCTTTCTTCCTTTTTATACTAGGTGTTTAGCACTATAAATTTTCCCCACAACATTGCCTTTGCTGCATCCTAAAGTTTTTGTATGTTGTGTTATCATTTTCATTTATTTTGATATACTTATTGATTTCTCTTTCAATTTCTTCTTTGGCCCACTGGTTGTTTAAGAATGTGTTCTTTAATCTCCATACATTTATGTATTTTTGAGTATTCTGCCTCTTATTGATTTCCAGCTTCATTCCATTATGATCATTTTTTAAATGATTTGTATAATTTCAAAATTTTAAAATTCATTAAGACTTGCTTTGTGAGCCAATATATGCTCAATCCTTGAGAATGATCCATGATCACTGGAAAAGAAAATGTATCCTGGATTTTAGGGTTGCATTGTTCTGTATATGTCTGCCATGTCTAGTTCATTTATTATGTTGTTCAAGTTCTGTTTCCATGTTGATCTTCTGCCTATATGTTATATTTACTGATGTCAGCAGTATATTGAATTCTATAATTGTAAAAACAACTCTTTCTTCCTTCAGCTTTTCCAGCATTTGTGTCATGTATTTTGGGGCATCTGGTTAGGTGTATAGATATTTATTATTGTTATTTATTCTTGGTGGATTGCTGCTTTTAATAATATATAATTCCCTCTTTGTCTCTTATAACAACTTTGCTTTCAAAGTCTATTTTGTCTGATATTAATATAGCTCCATGTTTTAGTGAACCAAAGGGGTGCTGAGGCAAAGAACCAGAAATCTGTTGGCTGTTATAAAGGGTATTTATTTGGCAGAGAAGCTTACAGCTACAAAGCCCTAAAGAATCCAACTGAAGGTTATTTTCTCACCAAAATCTGTTGCCAATTTTTGCAAGGTTTCAGCCTTCCTTCTTCCTTTTAACACTCCATGGTCCCAGTTTCTGCCAAGCTCAACTGTAGGCTACTATAGGGCTCATTTCTTTCCAGGTTCAGCTGCTCTGGTGTCTTCACAAAGTCAGCTATAAACTATCAGGTGAAGAGCTCATCACTCCCCTGGGGCTCCAGGATCAAAACTGAGAAAGTTCTCTCTCTCTTCATCTTCTGTATGTTCTCCTGTGTATTCCTGTGTCTCTTCCTGAGTGAGTGTCCATTTATATAGCCCACCAAGGGGGTAAGAACTAAACCCTGAGTCACTACCTACTGACATGTTAGAATCAAAGCCCTAATCTTGATTGAATCAAGTAAACATAAAACCTTTGAATTTAATACATTCAAAATGTATCATAACCAGAGGAACAGACCGGTTTGTGAGCATAATCAATATCTTTTTTTGGAATTCATAAATTATATCAAACTGCTACATTTCTAGGCTCTCTTCCAAGCCTCTCTTTCCCATCTTTTCCTTTCAGGCTACAGCACTTTCTTTAGTATTTCTTGTAAGGCTAGTCTCTTGGTGACAAAATCTCTCAATTTCTGTTTACTGTGAATACCCTAAACTCACCTCCATTTTTTGAGGGATAATTTGGCCAGACCTAGAATTCTTAACTGGCAATTTTTCTCTTTCAGTTTCTTAAATCTCTCATACCACTACCTTCTCACTTCCATGGTTTCTGATGAGAAATCAACACTTTATCTTATTGGGCTACTCTTGTAAGTGTTGTATCAGTTTTCTTTTGCTGCTTTCAGAATTCTCTCTTTATCTTTGGCATATTTCATTCTGATTATTTATGTGTCTTGAGTAGGTCTATTGCTATTTATTCAGATTGGAGAACCTTGTGCTTCTTGGACATGGATATCTATGTCCTTCAAAAGAGTTTGGAAATCTTCTACCATTATTTCCTAAAATATTCCTTCTTTCCCTTTTCTTTTCTCTTCTCTTCTCCTTCTGTGACATCCATGATGCAAATGTTTGAGCACCTCATGCTATCATTTAGTTTCCTGAGTCCCTGCTCATTTTATTTCCAAGCTTTTCTCTATCTGTTCTTCTGTCTGTTCAATTTGGAAGTCCTCTCTTCTATCACACTGATCCTTTAATCTGCTTCTTCAAACATGCTGTTATATGTCTCCGTTATATATATTTTTTCATTTATTGCACCTTTCACTCCATATGACCTGTTATTTTTCTTTGCATGATTTCAAAATCTTCTTTGTGTTCACTGAGTGTCTACTTACTATCCTTAATCTCTTTAGCCCTCTCATTGAATTATTAAGGAGATTTGTTTGAACATCTGTGATTAGTTGTTTCAAATCCTGTATGTTGCCTGAAGGTTTAATTGTTTCCTTTAACAGGGTCATATCCTCCTGTTTTTTTAGTATGGCTTGTAATTTTTTGCTGGCATCTTGGTATCTGATTTTTTTAATGTTTTTATTCTGGGCTCAATTTCACTCTTTAGCCTAGGACTTTCTTATTGATTGGCTTTGTGCTAAAGCTCCTCTGGAACTTATTTTAAAAATTTGTAATAGCTCATGCTTAATCAATCCGATTTTTTCTGTGGTAATTCACCTATATTATGCCATTTTTACCCTGCCAATGGTGGCTTTGGTACTGAGGGTGTGGGTGGTAATCTGAGCCATGCAGGCTGAAACTACCCACATTGACCCAAAAACTAATGAATTTCTGCCCACTTTTCTCTCTTGCCAGGGATGGGGTAAGAGCCTATGCCATGGTTGGTATTCTAAGCTATGCAGGCTGAAACTGTCTGCAGTTGCCCAGAGACACTGTTGAAGGTCCACCCAACTTCCTCCCCTGCTGGGGGCAGCAGTGGAGCCAAAGGTGTGGGCAGTAATCTATGCTATCTGGGCTGAAACTGTCTGTAGTTGCCACGAGACTGGTGAGGCTTCATCCACTTTCCTCCCTTTTCAGGGATGTGGTTGGAGCCCAGCCATGGTCAGTAATCTGACCTGGATGGAAAGAATCTGATCCCTACCAAACAGTGAGTCACTATGATATTCAACCAACCTCCCTGTGACTTCTGCCAAGGGTGGTGTTAAAATGAATGCTACCAGCTCCTTTCTGACTTGGACAGGCTCAAACTTTATTTCTACTTAGAATTGGACTCTAGCCAGCTGAATTTCTTAATCAATAGCTGAAGTCAGTGCCTGGCCATCTCCTCCTCCCCTGTTTTTGGGAAATGGTGTTTCCAACTCCAGCCAAGGTGTGGCTCCCAAGGAGGCCACTAGTGGGGATAGGCACTGGCCTCCACAGGGTTTCATGTACTACTCATAAATCTTCACCACAGATGGCCAGGCTTCTCCTTCAATTCTACCAATGATGGTGCACAATGCTCTGCTTGTCTTCTGAGCCCCCTAAACAGAGGGTTTAGATAGAACCTTTCTGATTACTAACTGTACTGTGGGATGAGCTGACTTTTAGAGATTGCTACTCTGCCTAACTCTCCTGAATGCATCTTCTGGGGAATTAAGAAACTAAATTATTTCAGAGGTTATAGAAGTGGGTGGCATGATGGAGTACAGTATCCCTTCATCACTCCAGACATCCCTGTCCTTGTGAGCTCCATTGCCCAAACCTGAGCTGAGTCTGAAGGTCTGTTCAGGGCCTTCCCTTCCTAGCACAATGCCTACCCTTCTTTATAACTCCTACCCACCTCCTCCAAAGCACCTAACAACCTATAACAGCATAGTCTCACTTCAGGTTCACAGTGTTAATTCCCTCTTTACCTAAATTGATATTCTGCTGTAATTCTTACTTGAATACTCTTTCCCCATTCTTCCCTCACTCCTTCTCTGATGTTCCCCTGTTCTGCCCTGCAGTGACCCAGCCTTGCTTCCTGTTCCTTTCTTGGTCCCTTGCCTGACCTCTAACAAACCCCTGAGAAGTTCTTCTTCCCTGCCTTATATTTCTTGCTGGATTTTCATGCTGCCACCCTGCCACGAAAAAGCTTATGCTTCATCCTGAACTCTCCAATCCTTCCTTCTTATTCAGAAATCTATATATACCCTTAGGCTAACATCACCTTGATTTCATAAACCTTACTTGAGGTTTATTTTGTCACAGTCATCTGATATTTTGGAATGAAATCTTTAAAACATGGACATCTATCTTCTACCTTCCAAACTTCTCATCTTCTAAATTAGACATTTTCTAAATTTCTAAATTTTCTACCTTCTAATTTCTAATTTTTAAATTTGGATTTCAGAAATAGAGCTTCATGTTTATAGTCAATTGATTTTTTAAAAGCCTGCCAAGTCCATGCAATTGGGGAAGAATAGTCTTTTCAACAAATGGTTCTGGGAGAACTGGATATTATAGGCAAAGGAAAGAAGAGGGACACCTCTCTCAAGCCATATTCAAAAATTAACTCAAAATGCTTAAAAGACCTGAATATGAGAACCAGGACTATGAAATGACCAAAAGAAAACAGAAGGAAGCATCTTCAGGACATTGTTAGGCAATGGTGTATTAGACTTTACACTTAAAGCACAAGCAACAAAAGAAAAACTAGCTAAATGGGACCTTATGAAAATTTAAATCTTTTGTGCATCAAAGGACCTTATCATGAAAGTAAAAAAGAAAACCTACACAATGGGAGAAAATATTTGGAAATTACATATCCAATAAGAATATCAAGAATACATAAAGAAAACCTAAAATTCTGAAATAAAAAGACCAACAACACATTTAAAAAATGGACAAAATATTTGAATAGACATTCCTCCAAAGTAGATATATAAATGGCCAAAAAGCATATGAAAAGATCCTTAAACCCTTTAGCTTTTAAGGAAATGCAAATCAGAAAATCAATGTGATACCAATTCACACCCACTAAAATGACAATTATATAAAAAATGGGAAGTTACAGTGTTTGAGAGGATGTGGAGAAATAGCAACATTCATTGCTGATGTGAATGTAAAATAATGGCAGTTACTGTGGAAGACTGACAGGTCCTCAGAAATTTATATATAGAATTACCATATGAACCTGTAATCCCACTTCTAGCTAAATATCAAAATGATTTAAAAGTAGGGCAGACTCAATGTTTATAATGGCATTATTTGCAGTTGTTGAAAGATGAAAGTAACCCAAGTGTCTATCAACCAATGAATGGATAAATAAAATGTGATATATACATGAAATGGAATATTATTCAGCAACAAAAGTAATGAAGTTCATAAATGTGACAACTTGGATGAACCTTGAAGACATCATGTTGAGTAAAATAAGCCATATACAAAAGAACAAATATGGTTTGAAATAATTAAAATAAGCAAATGCAGAGAGTATGGGTTACCAGGGTCTGAGGTAAGGGCAAGCAATTAGAAGTTAATGCTTAAATTGTTGAGTTCTAGTAAGGTTAATAGTAAAGTTTTGGTAATGTATGATGATGATGGTAGCACAACATTGTGAATGTAATTAACAGCACTCAATTATATATATGAATATGATTAACAGGAGAAATTTTATGTTGTTTATAAGTTAAAAGAATAATTTAAAAAAGACAAATGAATGTATACTGTAAACAGAGAGCCTTAATTTAAATGTTAATAACACAATTATAAAAGTGTTCTTTCAAGAATTGTAACAAATGTACCACACTAATGGAAGGTGTTGATAATAAGGTGGCATACAAGAACTTTTCATTTTATGAATGCTTTTTCTATATATCTACAACCTCTCTAATTTAAAAAATCAATATGTGAGAAATGTGTGGGTTTATTTCTGAATTTTCAATTCTGTTCCACTGGTATATTTGTCTGTCTTTATGCTAGTACCACAACTCTTTAGATTACTATAACTCTGCAGTAAAATTTGGAGTTGGGAAATCTGCAATTGTTGGAGCCCTCCAAATTTATTCTTCTTTTCAAATTTTTTTTGTATATTTTACACACTTGAAGTTCCACATGAATTTGAGGATTGAGTTTTCCATTGCTGTGTAAATGGCTGTTGGAATTTTGATATGAATTGCATTGAATCTGTAGATCACTTTGCATAATACTGAAAACTCAACAATACGCACTTTTCCATTCCATAAACTTGTGATACCATGCTACTTCTTTGCATCTTATTTAATGTCTTTCATCAGTGTTTTTTCCAGTTTTTTATGTACAAGTGTTTTAAATCCTTGGTTAAAATTTTTCCCATTGTAAATGGCATTTACAAATGCCATTGTAAATGGAATTATTTTCTTAATTTACTCTTTGATTACCAGTGCATAGGAACATAATTTTTACATGTGTATTGATCTTTTACACTGCTACTTTGAACTCATTTATTAGCTCTAATAATTTTCCTGTAGATTTCTTTCAATTTTTTATATATATAAAATCATGTCATCTGCAAATAAAAATACCTTTACCTCTTCCTTTCCAATTTGCATGTCTTTTATTTCTTTTTGGCTTAAGTGCCCTGGCTAGAACTTCTAGTACAATATTGAATAACAGTGGTAAAAGTTGGCATCCTTGAGTTATTTTCAAACTTAAAGGAACACTTTAAGTATTTCATCATTGAGACTGATGTTAGCTGTAGGTTTTTCATAAATTGCCTTTATCATGTTGAGAAATTTCCCTTCTAGTCCTAATGTTCTGAATGTTCTTCACAAGAAATGGTGCTAGATTTTACCAAATGCATTTTCTGCCTCTATTGAAATAATCATCATTTAAGAAATGCATTTTTTTATTTATGCAGTTTAATACACTGATTATTTTTCATATGTTGAACCACCATTGCATTCCTGGGATAAATACCATTGGTCATGGTGTTTAATCTTTTCAATATGTTATTAATTCAATTTGCCAGTGTTATGTAAAGGATTTTTGTCCTATATTCATAATGGAAATTGGTCTATAATTTTCCATTCTTATGGCATCTTTTTTAGGCTTTGGTATGAAATACTGAACTCAGTGAAATACTGGACTCAGTATGTCTGTAGAGATTAGAGTAGGAATGAAAGTTGACAATAGTGCTCAAGATAGAGATAACATCAATAATCCTTTGTGCTTATATGATGCTGGGAGGGTATATCAAGGGTAAATATCTAGATTTTTTTAGAATCTACTAGCTGCTATTGGAGACTTGAGGAAATTTATTGTTTATTTGTATGGAAAAGTTAATAGCTTCAATTTGAGAAATATTTCTGTTTACAGGTTTGTGACACACACAAGGAGAGTTTAAAACTGAGAAATAAAATCCACACAATAGATTTGAACAAAGCATAGAAGAAGACTGGCAAAAATTGAAGGAATTAAAGAAATGTATAAGATTTCCAAGGCATTGTATAGAGTTTTATTTTGAGATGATCCGATAGTATTGCTTTAGAAATTATTGGTGAGGACACTGGGAAGGAGTACTAGTGTAGTTTGAAGACAGTCAAGAGAATCAGATATCAGAAAATCATAATAAAAAGAAAGATCTCCCAAAGAAGTCGTGATTCAACTCTAGCTTGATTCCAAGTAAACAATAGGCACACTAATTGGATTTAACTTTGAGAAGATCACTGGTGATCTTAGTTGTAGTTATTTATAGTGAAATCAAAGTTATCTTAAATATTCAGAGGGTGATAAGATATGAGAAAATGGTAGCTAAAGGCAAATGTCTCCACAAGTTCAATTGTGAAGAGAGAAAACATGGGGCATAAGCTGGAAGACTATAGTTTCAGACATGGTTTTGGTTTTAAGATTGAAGACAATGTGCTTAAGTCATGAGAACATGGATGGAAAATATATGGAAGGGTTGCTGGTAAAGGTGGTTTAGTGTATAGTCAATAATTCAAATTTATGAAGGAAGTAGAAGAAAAAGGGAACCATATGGAGAAATTGGAGAGCCAGGGAAAGATATGATTCTTGACTCTAATTTTAATCTTCACAGAAGACTCAGGGAATCCAAAGATTATGAATATATGAGTATTTCTAGATTTCATAACAATGAGTTGACATTAGTTTGCTTTTAAAGTCTGTTTCATCCAAAATTTTTATAGCTTTCCCTGCTATTTTTTTGTTACTGTTTGCATGGAATATCTTTCTCCAACCTTTCACTTTCAGCCAATTTGTATTCATGGATCTAAAGTGAGTCTCCTGTAGACAGCATAGCCATTCTGTCAGCCTATATCTTTTGATTGGGGAGTTTAATCCATTCAAATTCAATGATATTACTGTAAATATATTATTTACTTTCACCATTTTATTCTTTGGCTTTCATATGGTCATACCTTATTTTTTCTGTCATTTTGCCTTTTGGTTATCCTTTCTGATGGTCTTCCCTTGAACACTCTCTTCCAAGTCTTTCTGTCCCATCTTTTCCTTTTGGGCTATAGAGCTCCCTTTAGTGCTTCTTGGAGAGCTGTGTTCTTTTTTATAAACTCTCTTAGTTTCTGATTATTTCTGAATATTTTAAACTCACTTTCATATTTGAAGGACAATTTTGCTGGATAAAGAATTCTCAGCTGGAAAACTTTCTCTCTCAGTATCCTATTTATAATATACCTTTGTCTTCTCAAATCCATGCTTTCTGATGATAATTTAACACAAAGTCTTACTGGGCATCACTTATATGTGTTAGTTTGCTTCTCCCTTGTTGTTTCAGAATTTTCTCTTTATCTTTGGCATTTGACATTCTGAGTAGTGCATGTCTTGGAGTATGTCCATTTTGGATTTATTCTGATTGGAGTTGTCTGTGTTTCTTGGACATGTAAATTCATTTCTTCCATGAGAGTTGGGAAACTTTCAACCATTACTTCCACAAATACTCTTTCTTCCCCTTTTCCCTTCTCTTCTCCTTCTGGGACTCCCATGACATATATGTTGTTGTGCTTCTTGCTATCATTCAATTTTTTTCCCATTCTTTTCTCTCTCTTCAATTTCAGCTGTTCTGTCTTATACATCACTTATTCTTTCTTCTATGATTGTAAATCTGCTGTTTTATGCCTCTAATGTGCTTTTTTAAAAACACTCTATTGAAGTATGTCATTCATACAAGATCATACATAAACTATAAGTGTTCAGTAAATATCATGGACGTACAAAACAAACATGCATAACATCATACAAGGCTCCCACAGATCACCCACACACACACACAAACACACTGCATTGTTGTGAAACATTTGTTAAAAAATCATGAAAGAGCATTGTTAAAGTATTACTACTAACTATAGTCCATATCTTCCTCCCCTATACATTTTTTAAGGATTTATTTATTTATTTATTTATTTTTATCCATTTTTACCCCCCACCCCATTTTTGCTGTTTCTATGTCCATTCACTGGGCAATTCTTTGTGTCTGTTTCCTTCCCTCTCTTCTAAGCGTTCTCCTCCTGTCTTCACTGAGATTCAATCCTTGGAACCTCTGATGTGGGAGAGAGGCATCCTACTGCCTGCACCACCTTTGTTCCTGGTTTTTCAGCACATCTCATCTTGGCTCTACCTTGTGTCACTCTCCTGTTATGTCATCATCTTGCTACGTGGCTCACAGGGCCTGGTGGCACACCCACACATGAGGCCTGGTGGCCCACATGACTTTTATATTTTTCTTTTTTTCATTTTTACCAGTAGGTCCTGGGGATCAAACCCAGGTCCCTCCATAAGGGAGACAGATGCCCAACCACCTGAGCCACATCCGTCCTCATGCTCTATCTCTTACAGTTGACCAAAGATACCCAAAGTTACAGTCTTTTCCCATACAGGATGGTCATAAAATAAATCAGGCTTAGTTTATCACCAGAATTCTAAAAACCAGACCTAGGGAGAAAACTAGGTCTGGGGACTCATGCATAGTTTCTAACATAGTGAATGTTTAGCCTACCCTGATTATCACAAAATCAAGACAGCAAGAATATTCACACTCTAATGTGGGGCTTTTGATCTCACTTATTGTCTTTCATTCCCATAAGCTCTTTAATTTTTCTATCAATTTTTCTATTTTTTCTTTGTGTTCCCCCATTGTCTTCTTGATGTCTTTTACCTCTATAGCTATATTGTCTTTCAACTCCTTGATTTGATTTAGATTAGTATGAACATAATTGATTAATTGTCTCAAATCATATGTCTCATCTGGGCCTTTGATTCTTCCTTTGCTTGAGTGATAGTTTCCTTTTCCTTAGTATGGCTTGTACTGTTTTGCTGTTGTCTAGGCATCTGATTATGGCTTGATTTATTCTGATGCTCAATTTATCTCTCTTGCATAGAGATTGACTGGTGGGAGGGTGTGTCTTACTGCTGTTCTTTGATTCTCAGTTCAACCTGTTCTAGCTCTTTTTTACTTGTTTATTTGCTCAAATCTAGGCCATGCACCTAGTAATGGGTTGAATACAAGCTTCCAAGGTCTTGGGGAGGAAGGCTGTAAAGGCCAAAAAAAGGCTTTTTTATTTATTTACTTTTATTTTCCTTGCATGAACTACCTTCATCTGCCAGCAAATGGCACTCTTTGGAAGGCCTCTTACCTCAAACCCTAGTCAAAATGTGTTCACTTTAACTCCAACCAGAACAAAGTGGGTTGAGAGGTCATTCCAGATGTAACATTTATGCACATCTCAGCAGGATCTCATACACTTCCAAAGTGGATACTACCCCCAAGTAATGGGGCTCCTGAGGGCACTGGAGACACCCAGGTCTTTTGGTTATGGTGGGTAGCTCCAGAATTTGGTGTCTTGCCAGTGGGCCCTACTTTGGGATTTGTGCTCCTGAGTGACAGAGTTGGACTCAATTAAGTCTTCCCTGCACATGGCTCATCTGTCCCTTCTATTTATTTATTTATTTATTTTTAAAGATTTTATTTATTTATTTATCCCCCTCCCCCCGATGCTTGTGCTCGCTGTGTCCATTTGCTGTGTGTTTCTCTGCGTCTGCTTGTCTCCCTTTGTTGGGTCATCTGGCTGCGTCAGCTCACTGCACCACGCAGGCTGGCTTGCCTTCACCAGGAGGCCCCGGGAAGCGAACCCAGGGCCTCCCATATGGTAAACGGGAGCCCCATCGATTGAGCCACATCTGCTTTCCAATGTCCCTTCTATTTAAACCTATGCTTGGTGCTGGAGTTTGTAGGTGAACTACCAGAGACTCGAGTCTTTGGGCTGTTTAATTGACAGTTGAGCCCAGAAACTAAGCAGAGTTGCGACACCTACTCTACAGCTCATTGGACTCACCCTGGACAACTGGTGGTGAGATGATGATGGACAATGACTATCCTAGGGACTGGAAAGAGTCTGCTTCTGCAATCAAGGATAGTCCCATCCATCTTCCCCATGGGATATAAGCCCCGTCTCAATTGGAGGTGTAGTTGACATCACCATCCCAGAATCCTTGGGATTTGGGGAAGAGCTATGGACTAGAGTGGAATTACTGGTATTCTACTATAGACATATTGTGATTCTAGCAATGGAAGAAATTACAATATTGATGTAGAACCAGTGGTCACTGAAGGCTCTGAGGGCAGGCAGAGGGAAAAAGAGTTGTAATATGGGGGCTTTTTCAGGACTTGGGAATCATCCTGGGTGACGTTGCAATTACAGATATAGGTCATTTTATATCATCACATAACATACAGAATTGTGTGGGAAAGAGTGTAGACTACAATGTGAACTATTGTCCATGCTTAATGGCAAAGCCCCAGCATGTTTATCAATTGCAATGAATGTGCACTCTAATAAATGATGTTTATGTGCATGGGTGGGGGAGGTATGGGAAATGGGGTATATGGGAATCCCTATATCTTTGTGTAACATTTATGTAATCGAATTATCTTTAAAAATATATAGAAAGAAAACTGTCACTAAAAAAAGGTATTAATGAGACTGATTCATGATCAAGTTTACATTGTATGCACAACTAGGCATATAATGAACACTTGAAAGAAAAATTTAAAAATACCCAGAAAATAAGGATATAACTAGTAAAGGGGTAATAAATGAAAAAGCTGACTACCAACACCAACAATGGAAGACAAATGTGATGGCATGAGATCTTTACATTGCTATCATAAAGTAACTGCTGAAGTAGAATTCTATACTGATAAAGAAGTCCTTCAATATGAGCTGAAATAAACACGTTTCCAGAGAAATAAAAACTGAGGAAGATTGCTAGCAGCAAATAATTTTAAAAGAAATGTGAAAGGATATTCTTCAGGCAGAAAGAAACTAATCCCAGACGGAAGGTTCAAGATTTAGGGTGGATTGAAGAACAATAATTGTTAATTAAATTCAATGAATATTGAATGGATAAAGTAATATTGATGATATCTGTGGGTTAGAACATGCATAAAGTATTAAAATACATGATAATACAGCTCATAAGTTGGGTAAATGGATATAAAGTGTTTTAAAATTTATTATCTGTGAAGTTGGTAAATAATGTCAGATTTGATAAGGCTGGCAAAAAAATAATTTCTCAGTTACTACCTAAAAGAATAATACTGTATCTCATCCAAATAAATCAAAGAGAAAAAATGAACAAAACTAATCAGTGCAAAAGAAAGCATACAGGAGGAAAAAGTAACGTAGAACAGAAAGCACAAATAGCACATGAAAAGAAGACAGATTTAAATAAGTATTTGTACTGAATTTTATGATTTATATTTAATACAATTATATTTAACATTTATAATTAATGAATATAAATGTACCTCTGAATCAAAATTGTCATGTGAATTTAAAAACAAATATAGGGATTGTAGGAAGATGGCAATGGACTAACAGGCAAAGGTGAATGTTCTCACTAAAACAAATGGAGAAAGAGCCAAAAGCTGTCCAACGGTTCTGCTTTGGGGCCGTCAGCTGACCATGACAGTGCTACAGAGAGATGAAGAAGCTGAAACAACAAACATGAGTTACCAATCCCCTGTTGTGTCTGGGAACAGCTCCCCTCCTCCACCGCCAAGATATTAAGCTGGGGTAAAATCCCTGGCTCACTGTAGCCAACTGAGAGGGGAACTGACATTTTCCTTCCTGTAATGTCTTTCAAGGGAAAAGGGAGAGGAAGTCAGGGTGCTTTTCTTCAGTGAATTTGGCCAGCAGAGCCTGCTTTGAATCTCTGATCTGGAGATTCAACATAGGGCTGCAGGAAAGCCAAGCCTGGAACACCTCCATGGAAAGGTGTGCTGACTAGTGCCATCTGTTGACCAGTTTGGAAAATACATGGACAAAACCTGTTCATGCTCTTTGTATCCAACCCCTGGAAGAAAATCTTTGCTCCACTAGTGAATCACTGGCCTAATTTTGAATACTTTAGCTGGGCAATCTTAGAGACTGAGAATAAGTTGAACCAAATATCAAAGAAAAGATGTGGGGAAAACAACAATATGCAAGAGAGAGAAATTAGCCATCTGAGAAAATACACCAACATATTCAGATGCCTAGACATCAGCAAAAAACTATGAGCCATACTAAGAAACAGGAAGAGATGGCCCAGACAATAGAACAAACCAAATATCCTAAAGAGATACAGAATTTAGTACAATTAATCAGTGATAATCAAATTACTCTCTTAATTCACTTCAATGAATTTAAAGAAAATATGACTAAAGAAATAAAGGATACTAAGAAGACAGTAGGAGGAAAAAGAAGACACTGGGGAAGCATAAAGAACAATTTGAAAGCCTGCAAAGAAAAGTAACAGGCCTTATGGGCATGAAAGACATGATGGATGGGATTAAAAATACATTAGATGTCTCTTAGCCATGTGAACTCATTTCTCTTTACCTTTTCCCCCTTTTATTCAAGGTCTTTTTCTGAACATGTTGCCAGTTGGCACTTGGTTTTAATCCCTCGTTGCCAGGGAGGCTCATCCCCGGGAGTCATGTCCCACGTTGGGGGGAAGGTAATGCATTCAAATGCTGAGTTTGGCTTAGAGAGAGG
>JAQZBX010074793.1:0-14700 GCA_029593785.1 Cabassous unicinctus
CTATTCTGCCCATAGTTATGACCTAGGAAACACCACCACAAAGACAACAGCCACAGCAACTGCAGGATGCTGTCTCCTAGGGTTGTGAACTGCCTTACGTTGTTGTTAGGAGGATTAAATGGATTAAAAATAAAAGGCACTTAGGTTACTACTTGGCACACAGTAAGCTTTCAGTAGGTGCTGTCTATTATTAATAACAATAGCAGGCATTTTCCTAAACACTTACTATGTACGAGGCACCTTACTTAATTCATCATCTCATTCAAGCCCCACAACACTATGAGGAAGTGATTATATCCCATTTTACACAAAAGGAAGCTGAGTGAGTGAGGCTCAAGAGGCCAAGGATGTGCCCTACTGGCAGAGCCGGGATTTTAATCAGATTTGCCTGACTGCAGACTAGGTACGCCAAACTGTTCTGATTCTTTGCTCATGATCGACATGGGTTTGGCAACATGGTGGTTAAGATGAGCCTGAGGATGGCAGGGAGACACTGGTGAGGGTGTGGGAGCAGTGCCAGCCCAAGGACAAGCAGGACTTTTGCTACTTGGCTTGGTCTGGTCTTGGCAAGTTCTTGTCTTCATCAACACCTGGCTCTAGCCCAGCAGTCCTCAAACTTTTTGGTCTCAGGACCCTTTTACACCCTTACAACTTATTAGAGTCCCACAGAACTTTTTTAATATGGGTTATGCCTATCAATACTTACCTTGTTAGAAATTAAAAACAGAAGCTTTTTCTTAAATATTTAAAACAATGATAATAAGCCTATTGCATGTTAATACAGCTAACTTTTTAAAAATTTTAAACTTTTTATTTTGAAATACTTTCATACTTACAGGTCAGTTACAAAAACAAAGCATACTGCATACATAGAACTGCAACATACCTCTTTTCCACCAGATACCCAGATCCATCAATTTTAACATTTTGCCACATTTGCCGTATTGTTCCATCTATTTATCCATCAACCTATCAATCCATCTATTTATCTAACAGAGCTAATTTTTTATGAGAACTGTATTTTACAAAAAAAAAATTAGTGAGAAGAATAGCATTGTTTTACATTTTTACAAACCTCTTTCATTCCTGGCTTTCATAGAATATAGTTGGATTTTCATATCTGCTTCTATATTCAATCTGTTGCACTATGTTGTTTTGGCTGAAGTGCATGAAGTACACAGCCTCATGCAGATATGTAGTTGGAAAAGGAAGGACTTTGCAGACCTCCTGAAAAGGTCTCCAGGACACCCAGGGATCCTTGGACCATAGTTTGCAAACCACTGATTTAACCAACTGAAATGACCAGCAGAACTCACTCTGTAATAATTAAATTGGACACATTTTTAGCTCTTTACTTATACTTCTGACTCCAAAACCCATCATCATTTCCTTATTCCATGCTGTATGGGGATTGTGTTATTTTAGGCAAGTTACTTAATTTCCTTATCCCATAGATAGGTTGGATAGCAGGATGGATAGATAGATAGACAGATAGATAGATGGATAGACAGACAGACATATGCTATGTGTGCCATAGGTGCATTATTCATTAATTGAGTATGAATATTTGGGGTAAAACACAGATTTACATATACAATAGCTTTTTGATGTTTAGCATCGTTTGAGGTGGGCAGCTCAGATAATATCAATCTTTTTTTTTTAAGATTTTTTTTTTTAATTTATTCCCCCCCTCTTGCTGCTTGTCCTTGCTGTGTCTATTTGCTATGCATTTTTCTGTGTCTGCTTGTCTCCCTTTGTTGCATCATCTTGCTGCACCAGCTCACCGTGTCGCATGGGCCGTCACTGCACTGCGTGAGCCAGCTTGCCTTCACCAGGAGGTCCCCGGAATCGAACCCCGGGCCTCCCATATGGTAAACGGGAGCCCAACCACTTGAGCCACATCCACTTCCCCTCAATCTTATTTTTCAGAAGGGAAAACTGAGCCAAAGAGGGGTGATGTGATTTGCTGAAGATGACATGATTAACAAGCAGTAGATAGCAGACTAGAACTCCTGTCCTGTGATTACTAGAACAGTGCTTACCCTGTCATAGTCCCTCTCTATAAGGACATGGCTGCATAACATGCATATGGAAGGTGGAAGTATGCCATGGACAAATTATTTTTGGAATTATATATGAAAAGAGTATTTCTATACATGAGAGGGAAAATATGTCTTGCACTCCTGCATGCACAATTACAGCTTTACTGAGAGATACAAAGCACCAGCCTGTGCATGTTTTTCCTTTCTCACCAAACTCTCTCTGTCTATGTCCCTGGGCTTGATGTATCCATTGGGAGGGAGACCCCCTTCTTTTTAGGTTCTTCATTGGTACATTCTCACTGAAGGTATGTAGTTAACCCAACTCTTCATATGAACACACAGGACAGGAACACCTGGGGGTGGCAGTCTATATGCCTTTTCTTTTTTTTTTTTCTTCCTGAGCATCATTTCTAACATACTTTTCCAAAATAAGTGGTCTACAAGTGTACAGACCAGGAAAGCAAAGCTGTGTGAGCTGAGGTGTGTTTGCGCCTCTACAGATGCAAATGTGAAAGCCCTGGGTGCCCATATACCTGACTAGGTAAGTCCCGTGCAAATGTACGGGCAACTGGAGTCTCAGTGCTTTCATTAATCTTATTTGGGGAGTCTATATTTTATGGCTGTATGGGGTTCATCTTTAGGCAGACTCTAATGAGAGGGACCTTCGGTGAGGAGACAGGCTGCCTGAATTCTAGCCAGACCTTTCTGCCCCCAGTTGCCTTAAGCGAATCGCTTACCCAGTGAGAGCCTCCACTTCCTCATCTATGGAATGGGGAGAATAACTGCAATCTTAGCTTCCTCTCAGGCTGGGAGGTGTGTGTGTATATGGTGGGGGGGGCAGGAATAGCAGGAGATGCCTGAGTGAATGTACTTCTTTTTTATTATGGAAAAGTCCAAACAAAACAATAGAGAGAATAATATACTCAGACACCCATGGACCCATCACCTCACTTCAACAGTGATCAACCCATGCCAATCCAATTTTATCTATTCCCCCACCCAAACAAAACCTTAGATATTGTGTCATCTCTTCTGTAAATATTTCAAGGAGTATTTCTAGAAGAGAAAGACCTTCTTTTACAACATAACTGCACCACCATTATCACACTTAAAAAAATTTTAGCAAATATTTTTTAGCTTTTTTAAAGGGTAAAAAAAGGCCTAAGAAATGTAGGGTGATTGATTCCCCAGTGCCTTGTGCTCAGGCTTGATGGATGTCAATAAGGGGAAATGAGGAGAATGAGAAGAAAATAATGAAGTTCTCTTTTTGTTATTCCATCCCTAAAATCCCAGGCCACCTCCAGCTCTTCCATTAGGTCCATTATAATGGGGCTGAGAGGGGACCCTGGAGGTCTAGAAGAAGTGGAGGCAGCCAGAAGGGACCGTTGGAAGATATTACAGACCTCATCTTGGAAGAAAATAAGAGTTGAGCCAGAGGGAATCTGAGCAGAGGGCCTGCCCAACCATTCTCCAGCATTAAGCTTGCCAGGTATTTGAGAGATGTCTGAAGTTTCTTTGGAGTTCCACTGATCTCCAAAGACATGCAGATACATGCAATAGCATCCTCATCCAGAAACCCAGAAGGAGACATGCACAGAGGCACAGATAAACCCACCCACCCGTACGCAGGCCACATACAAACACATGCAAACTCTCAGAGACAGATGCAAATGTACAAGTACTCATCAGCAAACTCAGGCACGTGGGAAAATACTGAGACACAATCCAAACACTCAGACATATATGAATATACAGGGTTATAAGCATGCAAGTCTGGGAACCAAATACAAAGACCCAGAGGCATTCAAGTACATGTTGGGTCATTTCTACTCGTGGTGAGTTAACATTGTCAAACCTCATGTTTGGCAAGATCTTTCCCCTCATTCCATCACATGGACCAATTATTGACCAAAGCTACAGTCTGAGTCACGGTCATGTAAATGTGCACCTGGGATAAGTTATCCCAAGGCCTCTCCACTGCCCCTGCCAGCACAAGTTCTCCAAGCCCCTAGTCCTCTCTCACCCCAAAAGACAGGAATAAGAGTGACATATGTGTGTATGCACATGTGTGTCTTTACCAATACACATTTCTTTATTCTCACAAGTCACCTTGGTGAGGAGGGGAAGGACACTGGCCAAGTGAGTGTTGCTTTGCCAACACTGTGCTACCATTGTAGTTTGGACTGATTTTTCACTGAGTTGATTGATCCAAGTGAGTGTTTTGGCATCTTAGAGAGATGTCCTGAGGGTGCTTTTTCTGGACCTGAGTGAGGCTGTGTCAATTGTCACCCATCAATTCAAAGAATAAAGATGAAGGAACTGGCTGGATCAGGCGGTTGATTGGGGCTTGCATGGCCACAGAGTCCAAAAGGATTTGTAGAGTCTGACAGTTTAGAAATAAGATAGTCAATTAAATAGAGATAAAGCAGTGGGACTATTTGGCACTGTGTCCACCAAAGAACTAGTCAATTGACTAAAATGGTCTAATTTCACCCAATTTTTGTGAAAAGCAGCAACAGCATCTGAGTGTCAGGGGATGCAAATGCGTTTGCACTGAAAACTGGATCTACACTGGCATTTAGGGTAGGGGAAGGATTGTGTAAGTGACTGTACATTTGGAAGGAGAAACTGGTGATGCAAGGCTGTATATGTGTTTGCCTGAGTATGTATCTGGACCTGTGTCCATTTAAAACTAGCATCATTGATAGGAAAGTTAAAAGTTGCATAGGGATAAGCAGACACAGAGAAGACACGCAGCGAATGGACACAGCAACACAAGCGGCAAGGGGGGGATAAATAAATAAAATAAATAAATCTTTAAAAAAAAAAAAAGTTGCATAGGGTAACCGGGGTTTTCCCTTTATGTGGAATCACAGAATGTTAGGTCTTGAAGAGATCTTAGAGTTCATGGGCTAACAACAGGCTTGGAGAGTTTTAAATGACTAGTCCAAATTCACAATGCAAGTGAGTGGCTGAGACACATTTAGAGACTAAGGTTCTGCAAGGTGAGTCCAGAGCTATTCCACCTACACCAGACTGATAAGTGATTTGATGGGTTTTGTTCCTCAATCAGTTCAGTTTTGTTTTGTTTCTTAGGGCAGTTGTTGTCTAGGGCCAACATGAGATTGAAAAATGTTTTCTGGAGCCACAGCCCAATGGGAAACTGAGTGAGGACTCCCTGAGGAATCTGGGACTAGACATTCCACTAACCACTGGGAAAGAGAAGTTTCTGATCAGAATCTTTGGACTGGAAGGAACCCTGTGAGACTGACTTGGCCATCTCAGGGTGACGAGCACTTATCTGGCGTATTCAGAGAACACAGGTGTCTGACCACGCTTATGGCTGGCAAGTTTTTCCTTATGGACAACCAGCGTTCCTCACGGGAAGCTCAACACCTTTCCCTTGCCTCCATTGCTCTGGTCCTCAGGGAACAGAGAGCTTTTTCTTTTGAAGCTTGAAGAAAGCTTGACAACATCTTAAAGAACACTTTCTATTCAAGACAACCTCCCTCTCTTATAGGCTGAGGCTGGGGGTGAAGTAGTCAGAGGCAGAATAACTGCCCTTACCCATTGCCCTCTGTCCTCAGACCTTCGACCCCTCACCGGGCCATGGCCAGCTCTAGGAAATGGAGTGAGGCTAGTTGAAGGGGAGTGTGGTGCAGAAACAGGGGGAAGGGAGAGGCCCTCTACCTCCACAAAACTCATCGATGGACTTGGTGAGGGTATGATGAGTCAGTCGTGTGCCAAAAAGTGACCACTGCCTCACCCAAAACCAGGGGCAGGGCATGGTGACACACATTATTGTGATGGTTGGTGTCTGTGTTCTCTGCCGGGGAAAGCAAGCTTGGACCCAGGGGTTCAGAGGGAGCAGTTTCAGAAGTCTCCGGCTGAATTGCCAGCAAGGAGAGCCAGCTGCAGTGCGGTGTTAGGAAGAGTCCTTGTTGGGGGATCAGAAGACCTGGGTTCTGGTCTCTGTTTGAGCCTCAGTTTCCCTTCCTTTGCAGTGAAGTGGTTTGAGTAGGTTATCACTTCTAGCTCTGCCACACTAAGCAAAGACTGGAGGATGCTGGGGAGCAGGGACAAGGAATATTCTTTGTAGCAAATCAAATGATGGACTATGTGTCTCAGTGAACCAAACCAGGCACAGAAAACTCTCCATCTTCATTCCAGAGTTGGTGGGGGGTGGGGAGAGTGGGGTGTTAGCTGCGGTGTCTCCTCATTTGACAACTCAACCTTTTCCTCAGGGCCCCCTGCACACACATCACTGGGAAGCTGTTTCCCTTGAGGACCCTGCCCCTCAGGGGAGGGAGGCAGAGCCCGGATGGGGCAGACAGATGGGGAGGGTGTCTGCAGGATACCAGCAGCCAGGTGAAAACAGAGAAATCAGCCCACTATCTGCTTAGTTTCAAATATCAGAATAAAGGGATACGATTGTGTAGCTTTCCTCTGAAGTTAACGGCTAATGCGATGCAGGATCAGCCTGACACAGTGATGCAGTTTAAGGCCCCTGGGAAGGCTTTCTTCCCCCCTCCCCAATTATCCCACCACTGAAATGCCTTAAGTTCCACCACCAGAGCACATGGTATTAAGTACAGTCCTCTACAGATCACATCCTTTTAAAATACAAAAGCACCCCTGGGATACTTTATCAAACAAGGATAGAACCAGAAAAGTAGTGCTTAGAGGGGATGCTCATAGAGATGAGGGTCTCTGAAGATTAATATCCAGGTATTTCTGTTTCACACTGGCTGACCCTTGTGGGGGAAGCTAGACTCTGCCTGGGGAAGTGGGAACTCAAGAACCCCCCCCCCCCCCCCGAGAAACCAGATGCCTGCAGCCGGGTAGCTGGGTACATTTGTAGTCTTAGGAAAAGGGTAGACTCAAAGTGATAAGCATGAAATATCTTGCTGAAAAATCACAAGGACTTCCAATAAAACTGAATTCAGAGAAAAAAAATTCTCACAGTATACATGCACTTGGATCAGCCACTGTAGAAGCCAGTGCCTCGTGGACCTCCTACTGTTATGTCCAGAGGATGTAACACTATTTCAGAAAAAAAAATCAGTTTCATTTCCGGAGTGCTGGTGTTTATCTATCCCAGGAGGCAGGATTTGGAAGTGTTAAAAACCTATCAAATGGGGAAACACACAGCCGGGTTCAAAGCCTGACTCTCTCACTTACTGGCTATGTGACCTTGGGCAGGTGAGTTAAACTTTCTGAGATTACATTTCCTCATCAAATTCAGCATAAAGTACCAGGCATGCAGTAGTCCTTTCCGTTTATAGTGATGAGTACTTGGGGGAGGGGGTGCCTCAGGACACCCTCCATGAATTGGAACTAAGTCATGGAATGAATGACCACCATGGCCAGGATGAGTCAGAAGCCCATACCCTGATAATTCGTGCCTAATCTTTTTCTTACCTGGATGAATCCAGCCTCTTGCCAACTTTATTTTACCTCTCAATATATGGTGGAAAAAAATGAAGCTGAAGGCGTTCTGGATCCCTCTAGGCAGCCTGGAAACCTTAGGTTTGGGGCAAAGATGGCCTCACCCACAGACAGGGTGGGTGGCTTACTCCCAGATCTGTTTTAAGAAAAATCATAAGCCACCCTCACCCAAGTTGATATCATGCCCCCCGCCATGGGTCTGAAATCCCATCCTTGTAACTATTTCCTTCCATCTGGGCAATGGCTCCTGAATACCCCTACCAAAAAAGCAAGCAGTTGCCTGAGAGAATGTGCATGTCAACACCTTGGTGAGGGTTTCCTAAAGGGCCAGGGTCCAGGAGAAGTAAATTCTGATAGAATGGGGCTATTAAAGGGTCAGGGCATAGGCCTCATCCTCCCAGAAGGAAAGGCTGGTTAACGAGCAGAGCAGTGGAAAGTATGGGCAGCAGAAAGACATGGCAACTATAGAAAGAGGAAAAGACACCAAATAGGCTATGGGAACCACCAAGAATGTCAGTTATGCCATCCTTTGTTTAAGGAGCTAAGAAGTGGATTCAATTCTAGCTTTTCTGGTTCACCTTGATATTGACTTGTTGGCTCTGGTACCCTCCAGCCCAGACTTCCTTCCTTCCAGGAATAAATGGGCAGAGAGGTGGAGAGCTGACCCCAATGTCTGGGTAGTCTGAGCAGCAATGATTAAGGCCAAGCTGCTCTGTCTCTGACCAAGACCATCAGGACATTAGCTACAGTTCTCCACTCTGGGATGGGACCAAGGAAACGAGTAATTAAGAGTATACTCTGCAGATTACTGGGTCTCCAAGGGGCTTTGAGGTGGTCAAAGAGTCCACCAGAATCTATCATTCAAAAACATATGTCTGGTTTGTGTTTTAATTGTAATCTCTGAGAAGATATGAATTTATATTTTAAAATGCAAAGAAATTAGTATTTTTAAATGTATAACTATTATCATGGTAGTCATTCAGGAAAAATGTGTGTGAATATGTATGTACATGTATTGTGTGTATGCACACACACACATATACACTATCTATTCCTTTCTTTCTTTCTTTCTCCTCTCTCCCTCCCTCACTCCCATTGCCAAAAAAAAAAGGCCAGTGAGCTATGTGGGGCCTGGCAACTCTGAGGTCTGACCTGAACAGCTTAAAGCCATTGGCTTGGATGTTAAATTTGCAGGACTAGCCTCATGCCTGCACTTCACCCAGATGTTTTAGGTGTTGGAGGCACACATCCTCTCTCTAAACTGGCCTGCCTCTAAACTCTGCATAGCCAGTTTTTACCCCCAAAAGGAGCAGCCAGAGACACAAGAATTTGGTTCCTCCCACATTGTGTTAAATACTGCCCTGATGTCAGGGAAACAATATAACCTACAAGCTCAAAATCGTTGGCTGCCTCCCCCACCTTTCCTCCTCCAAATTATGGGGGAAATTCTCTTAAAGGAATGGGAAAACTGGGAACGGGAGAGGAGAACTGAGAATGAAGGGGATGTGTTAAGCAGGTGTAAAACACAGGAAGGGATTCTGTAAATGCTCCATCTCTGAGAGGGTGACTTTGTGGAGGGGAGGGGGAGAAGGAGGGAAGGGTGGTAATTAGCTTCTTATTGTTTCCCCTGGGTGTTGTGAGAATTCCTTAAGAGACACTTGTAAAAAAGCAGAGGAATGACAGTAAATACACATCTAATGATATGCTAAATAAATTATTATTGTTATTATTATGACTATTATTATAGCAATTGCAACTTGCTCCTTGCATGCAAGTTTCCACTGGAGACAGGAATTAGTCCCCTTACAGCCAGAACTCCACTGTCGCCAAAATGCCCCCAGGTTCCCCCCACCCTCTGGAATTAGTTAAGTAGTTGGGCATTGTAGACCAGGCTTCAGTTAACAGACACTCTCCTGGTTTCTGCAGAAAGAGCTGAGAAGGGGCTCGGCAAAAGCTGGCACAGACTCCACCTGGTGCCAGCTCTAGTCAAGGTAAGACTCCGAAAGGAGCTTTGCCAGTAATTGCCAGGGGTTCTACCTAGGGAAGAACTTCCTGACTGCAAAGCAACCAAACTCAGTGAGGGCAAAAGCAAGGCAGACAAATCAGGGATATTCTGCTTGGGGACCGTGGGCTTCCTGGACTCCTAGCTACCGTCCTGACCATTTTGTACATAAACTATGTATGTGCGTTCTCCTGGGGAGAGGGCAGATTGTTTTTCTCAGCCTCTCAAAGGGGTCTGGGACCCAGAAACAACTTAGAGCCAGCCCAGGAGAAAGAACCTAGGGCTCATTGGGTTCAACGATGTGTGGCCAATGTCTCTTGATTTCCTGTCTTTTGGCAGAGGACAATCCTTATCCGCAGCCTGGAGCCTGCAGGTTCCATTGTTTACAATGACTACACTCCCCACCCCCTCCCACCCCACCCCGCAGTCCTGGTCTGAGCCCCGACACCTACCTTGAGTCCTTTTCAGACAAAGATATGTAAATACCAGGCACTCCATTCTTCCTCCCTGCATTTCCATAGGAAAAGCCTCAACCCTCAAGGGGTCCCTGTGGGTATCAGGTGTGGAGAGTGGGGTGCAGGTTGAGGGGTGGGAAGAATTGGGTGCCCAAGGAGGAGACTGCCATGGACTGGGGTACTAGGAAATGGGATTCCGGGTTTAACTCAGCAGCAGAATACCCTTGGGCAAGTCTCATCCCCTCTCCGGGCTTAGTCTCTCACCCAGACAGAAGAATCTTTAGGGAAAAAAGGAACCAAGTATGAGAGGGTCTCCCCTAGTCTAAGTGTGGATGAAAAGGGGGAAGCCTGCTCCTTCCCTGCAGACCCAGATCTTCATTGCCTAGAATGGGGGACCCCAAACATGTCCAGCTCACCCCTTCACCACCACTGACCCCAAACTCCTGGAAGGAACCATTCTGCAGAGGCCGACAGAAAAAAAATTGATGGCCATAAAAATAAATAAATTTATGAAACAGTCTGATTAAGGAGCATTACTGGATTGGAAAATTGGTGGGCTTCTTAAAGTTAAAAAATGTAAAAACATGAAGCCTGCTCAATTTGGTAGTATCCCTGGAGCAGGGCTGAGGCATAGAGAGAGGCCTCTTCTTGCGCCGAGCTGTCTGTCTCCTGATTTATTTTTGTTTTATTTGTGTATTTTTTAATGGACCGAGTGGAGATTCCTCTGTGAGCCCCTCGGAGACAGGCAGCTCCTTCCCAGCCCAGAGATGTGGTTTAGTTTTATATATTTGGGGATCTGGGGAGCGGGGCAAACTTGGGGGGTGGGGTAGGCACTCTGGGGAGGCAGGGCCTGCCTTGTCACCTGCTTTCTTGGCTGGCTCAGGGACATCCCCCTCCCCCCATCTCTCCGCCCCCCACCCCTGGGCTCAGGCTGCTCACCCCTCCCACCACTAACCACTGGACCAGCCACAGCCAGTGCCACCACCGCAGCCCTGTGATCCCCTGGCCTGGCTGGCTCCGGGTTGCCCTGATGACACTGAGCTCCTGCCCGGCACCCACGTGCCTGCTAGCAGCCTGTGGAGTGAGGAGAAGCCCCACAAAAGCTCTTGGGTTAACTGGCGTTCAGTTTACCTCAACAAGTACGTATTGGTGAGGGCTCTGTGCCAGGCAGCAGAGTCCCTGCCCTGGAGGATTTCCCAGTCCTGGGGGGTGGGGTGGGGTTGGGGAGAAGATGTGTAGAGTGTGGTTCTTGACATTTAACTCCAGCCCAGCTGGGGGTCTCACTCCCATCCCAACATCCCAGAGATTTTGGAGGTTGTGCTGGCCACTGAGGTTCCCCATTAAAAAAATAAAATCAGCAAAATGGATGTGGCTCCCTGGTAAAAAAAAATTGAACTGGGGAGGGGCTCTCTTTTTCTCCTGAGAAGGAAAAGGATGGTTGGTGGCAGGGGAGGAATTGCTGAGTCTTGACCTGATGGCACCTGGGGGGAGCAATGTAGACGCCAGTGGAAGAACTGAGCACTTAGACGGGCAGGTCTGTGTTCCCCGCTGGTTAAAAGTCAACTTTTTCTGCAAAGTCCCTGGGCAGGGCTGCTAGGGACAGGAGGGGGCCCTCTGTATCCCGAGGAGAGGGAACCCCAATTTGGGGAGTGACCCAGCTGAGCGGAATTCCAGGGCCTGAGATCCAGGCCTCAGAGAAGCGCTCTGAAGGGCCTCCCCAGGCTCCCAGCAGGACTGGCCTGGCCTCTGCAGTTCATCCTTCAATCCCCCGGGCTCCCGCTCCCAACCTCTGTGCAGCGCCCCGGAGGCACAGCAGGCCTTGGGGAAGGCAAACTTTATTTGACCGCGTTACCTTGTTATTTCGCGTTCCTGGCCACGTTATCGGCGGGCAGTGGCAGCGAAAGCGCACCCAGCTTCCTGCCCTGTCCCTCCCCAAACCTCTTCACCTCTGAAGGCCTCTCTTTGAGACTCCAAAATTAGGGTTCAAGAGAAATGCTCTAGGAACATGGAAGGAGCAAGGCCATCGCTGACCTTCAGTACACTAAAAGTCGCTCTCTGTTGTAGGAAGGTTCACTGTCTCCCCTTCTCTAAATTCGGCGCCTGGCTGCGGCTGCGGCTGCCTCTCACCACACTGGTTCTTCCCTTCCTCGTTGATCACACCATTCCTCCCCATCTACATCGGTGCACAGTGGTGGCCCCCAGTTACCCTTGAGCTGCCTCCCCTCTGTCGGGCTTCCTATGCTCCCTTCCTAGGTTTACCCTTTTGTAACTCCATCCCTTCATACGTAAAGAACTCTGCTAGTTGGTTTCTTTGATGGCCACAGGCAGCTTTTCAGTTGGCCTTCTGGAAATATCTCCAGGATTAAGTCTCTCCCAGCCCCTACGTATAAATATGTTTGTACCAAGATAGACTGGCCTAAGCCCCAACCCACATATCAGGAGATAATTACACCCTTATATACATACAGATATCTCTATGGAGTTATATTCACAAGTGTCTATAAATCTTTAGAGAGATAGTAAGTAGTATGCACATATAGGACTATAATTACTTATGACTATTTTTATAACTATGTAGTTATAAATTGATATGACTATATATAGTGATAATAATACAGAAATATCTCCACAGCCATGTATGGCTTTAAGTGTATGCTCTAACTATCCTATATCACTATCAATAAGTGTATATCTCCTGATACATAATTCTAATGATATACATTTATCTATATAGCCGCTTAGAGATATAAATCTGTCAAGGTATCAAATGTCCATAAACCTGGATGGCTATAAGAGAGTCGTATATTTTCCCATATATAAATCTGTTCCTATAACTATTGTATATGCACAAATACAATGGAAATAATTATATTTTCCTCAAGCATAAATCTGTAAATACAACCACAGTACATTTAGGTATGGTTAGAGACAGCAATATTTTCTAGATATCAGTCTGTCAATAGAGGCACTAGTGCCTCCAAACAGAGAGAGTTATAGAGGGAGTTATAAATAAACTCTCCAGATGTGAAGGGATCAGTAGAACTAGACGTAAACAGGGCTTTAAGCTGTCCTTTCTCCTTCTTCTTTCTCTTGGTAAGTTATCCCTGAAGTGAACATGGTCTCATCTGAAAGGGTGCAGAGATGTCCGGGGACTGGTATTTCCCTTCCAAGAAGGATTAGAGGTAGCTGGACTTTGGGTGGGGGGCAGTGTCGGCTCCCAACGCAGCCCAGAAGCCCCTTCGGTCACTCTTCTTGTGGCTGAGAGCCCAGGCAAGTGCCAGAGGCCTAAGAGAGAAAAATGAAGAAGCAGAATCTGGCTAGGGTCACTTTGTCCCCTCTCGGCCCCAAACCCTTGCATGACAGAAGTCCAGACCCTGAATGGGAGCCGACAGGGCATGAGCCGGTGAGAATGGGGAGAAAGGAGGCCCAGGGAATGAGCAGTGTCGCTGGCTGGTGGCCGGAGCCCCATCGCCCTGGGGCAGCCACCTCCGCCACCACCGCCGCCTGGAACCCCAGACCTGGGCCCTCTCCCCGTACACTGTGCTCAGCGCTGTTTCGATCTGTTTTATTTTATTTTGTCATCATGTCTGATTGATTTTGGCAGTGTCCTCCACCCCATGTTGTTTTCAAATGCGAGGACACCCAGCGTTCTCTTTTGAATATTTTGTGTGTTGTTTTTTAAGAAGTGACTCAGTGGAAAATGTATTTCTCTGTCTCTCTTCAGACCAAATGGGTGGCTGGCTTTTGAAAAAGAATCCAAACCTCTGAAGAAGGTCTGTGACTTAAATCTTTTAAAAGTTCTCATGCTCGTTTGTTATGGTCATCTTTTCTTCCTCCCCCCTCTTTAAAAAAAGTTGATTTGTGTTTTTATATTTTCCTCCTTTTCTGGGCGGGGGTACAATGGCTCTTAAAGGAGAGATTTCGTTAGACCCGAAACTTTGAGGCGGCTTCCCCTCCCGCGAACCTTGTTGTCCCTACACCCCCAGTCAACCCCTCCCCAAAATAAATAAAGTAATAAAATTGTCCGAAAATTGTACCTGGAGAAAACGAGGCCGAGGTTGCAGGATACCGGACCATGGTCTTCTCTTCCTTTTATTGAAATCGGCTCCGCTCCAAGCCCGGGAAGGAAAAGTCACCGCGCCTCACCCCCTCCCTTTCTTCTTTTCTGAAAAGAACCTCAGAAGGGAACTTTCCTCCGGCCTCCCGGAGCCCCCCGGCCTCGCTCTTCCCGCTCCCGGGCGGCCCTAAATGCTTTTCTGCCTACGCCCCTGCCCGCCGCTCGTCCTCCCCGCACCTCTGCGGCCCGGCCGGGATCAAGGCTGCGGCCATCGTCTCATCCATCTCCGCCGCTCGGCCTGACCCTGAATGTTTGGCCTCTTCTTTGAAACGGGGGCTCCCAGAGAGTCCCCAAAGCCGCCAACCACCCTCATATGTGGGGTACCCTCCTCTGACCGCTCAAAGCGGCCTCCCGCACTTTCCCCCATTAACAACTTCTTTCATTAATGTGGTGCATTTTTACAATTGATGAACACATATTGAAGTATTGCTACTAACTGTGATCTATAGTTACCTTAGGGGATTGAGAGAGATGAAGAAAACAGTATCATTTGTTGACCTCCAAGGACACCTATTTATTCATTTTCATTTCCTTTTTCTGTTTCTATCATGGCTATATGGAATTTTCTTGAAGCTTAAATTGCACAAATTCCCTTCAGGATGAAATTTATTTTGTACATCATTGTAAAATATTTTC
>JAQZBX010074794.1:0-14699 GCA_029593785.1 Cabassous unicinctus
TGATGGTCATGAATGGCACAATCAAGAAATCAAAAATACACTGGAAGCACATAACAGCAGATTTGAACTGGCAGAATAAAGAATCAGTAATGTGGAATACAGTACATCTGAAATCAAACAGATAGTAGAACAGATAAATAAAAAGGAAAAAGTCCAGCAATGATTTAGGAATTTGAATGGCAGCATGAAATACAAACATACACTTTATAGGCATACCAGAAGGAGAGAAGAAGGCAAAGGTGACAGAAGGAGTGTTGGAGAAAATAATGGCTTGAAATTTCCCAACATTAGTGAGGGACATGGACATTCATGTCCAGGAAATGCAGCACACCGCAAACAGAATAAATTGAAAAAAGGCCTACTCTAAGACATATACTTGTCCAATTGTCCAATGCTCAAGGCAAAGAAAGAACACTGAAAGCATCAAGAGAAAAGAGAACCGTCACATAAATGGGAAGCTAAATAAGATTAAAGACAGAATACTCATCTGAAAACATGGAGGCAAGAAGGCCATGGTATGACATAGTTAAGGTGCTAAAAGAAAAAAAAAACAACAACTTCCAGCCAAGAATTCTCTATTCTGCAAAGTTGGCATGTAAAGATGAGAGAGAATTTACAATAGTCACAGATAAAAAGAAATTAAGAGAGTATGTCAGTAATAAAGCTATTTTTAAAAAAATCAGAGGACTACAAGTGTTCAAGAGGATTTGGAGGAATGGGAATCCTCATGCACTCCTGGTGGGAATATGTAGAATGGTGCAGCCATTGTGGCGGACAGTTTGGAGGTTCCTCAGAAAAATGCCTTTAGAACTGTACATGATATAACATTTCCACTGCTGGGTATATACCCAGAAGAATTGAAAGCAAGGACACAAACCCATATAAGTACACCATTGTTCTAAGTGGCATTATTCATAATTGCCAAAAGTTTGAATCAACCCCAATACCCCTCAACAGATGAATGGATAACTAAATTGTGGTATATACATACAATGGAATATTACTCAGCTGAAAGAAGGAATACTGTATTAATGCACGGGATTACATGAATGAATCTTGAGGACTTAATGTTCAGTGAAGCAAGCCAAGCATTGAAGGACAAATATTACATGACCTTACTGATATGAATTAAGCAAATTGACCAGACTCACAGAGCAAGTGTCTGAAAGACAAGTTACAGGAAACAGAAAGGGAGAAGAATGTTGTGAGCTAATGACCATATGGGCAAAATCTTTGATAAGTTGGAAGTGTGTAGTTGTGCAGTAGAGGGGCATGACAGGGGTACAGTGATACTTTTTGGTTGGGTGGTGCAGGCTTGTAAGGAGGTTATGTTTGGGAGGGTAAGTTGGACTGTTCTTGGAACTGAGGGGAATAGGTGAACACTGGGAATTGGCAGGTACCTGGTTCAAGCTACAATGTTGGGAGTGCTCTTTTGGCAATATGGCAAAGGAGGGTTACTGTTTTAGGGTGCTGGATTGGGAGGTATTGAGGACAATGCTCACCTGGGTCAGGCTTCTAGGGAGTGTGTGAGTGTTCGTCTTGTTATAGTGTGTTATATCAGTGGGTAGATTCCCACATAATGAGCGGGAAGTGATAGAATCCCATCCTGGGGAGGCCTGCTATGTTATCAAATAGAAGGGTGGCAGTCTCTTGAGAGCATAGGTGGTGCCTAATAGAGGAGGAAAAACAAGAGTGTCAAGCCTTCAGTGTTGTTAAAAGTAACTATGAATCTTGTCCTTCAAGGAGTGAAGCCTGGTGGTTGCTGTGGGTCCCAAGGAGATGGGAAGGGAGGAATAGAATAAATGAAATCGGGCTTTTTGGGAATGATGGAAGTGTTCTGCATGATCTAGTAATGATGGATACATGCCATGTTAAATTTCATCAAAAATTTTAAAAGTGTACGGTCCAAAATGTAAACCATAATGTAAATCATTGACCATGATTAGTAACTATGTTTCAATATTTCTACATCAGTTGTAACAAATGTACCATCCACATTTAAATATTATTAATAAGGGAAGGGGGAAAGGGGGAGGATGTTGGGTATAGGGGAGTCCCCTGTATTCTCTATGTGACTATTCCATTACCTAAAACTTCTCTGAATATAAAATGAAAAAAGTAAGATACTGGGGGAATAAATGGAAAAAAGAGTCACTGTACAAACAGGAAAACAGATCCTAGAGTGAAGAAAGGCAAAATGTCAAAAAAAATTTTTTAAATATTTTTTCATTATTTTAATTATCTTTTTTAACTTTTATTTATTTTTTTGTATTTAGTTTCTTATTTTTTGATTTATCATTATCACTTCATTTTCTTATTAACTGTATTTGATTATTTTATTGCCTTCAGATTTGAAGAGGTTTTGCATCACAGAAGGGTTACTGCTGTGGCAGGGGAGGACCATTTGTGCAGGGTGTAAGTGATGGGGGATACGTGGAAGAAAGTTCACCAGGGTATACACATAAGGAAAATAAATGTATTCAAATGTTCAAGGGGCATTTTCACAGTGGGTGGAGATTCACACAATAACCAAAAGAATATCGATTTTCCACCTTGGGGAGTTCTGCCACATTCTCTAACGGAGCAACAAGAATCCCCCAAGTACAAGGCAATGTCTAGTGACTGGGGATGGCCCATTGATGGGCCCTTGATAGTGATGACTGTGCTTTTGGACTTTTACTCTTGAAACTGAAACTTAGCCTAGTATTATAGGGTACCTAAGAGTTAACTCCTGAAAGCCTCCTTGTTGATCAAATGTGGCCTCTCTCTAAGCCAAACTCAGCATATAAATGCATTACCTTCCTCCCAGCATGAGACGTGACTCTGGCGATGAGCCTCCCAGGCACTGAGGGATTACTACCAAGCATCAACAGCTATGCAACTGGAAAAAGACCTTGACCACAAGGAAGAAAATGTAAAGACAAATGAGTTTATATGGCTAAGAGACTTCAAGTGTGTAAGGAGGTCATTCCAGAGATTATGATTATGCATGTCTCAGCAGGATATCATTGACAGCCAAGTAGATTCTACCCCAAATAATGGTGCTCCAGAGGGCTCTGGGGATATCTAGACACTATAGTTCTGAGCAGATATCTCAGGAGTTTGGTGCCTTGCCAGTGGCTATACTTTGGAGTTTATGCTCCCCAGTGTGACAGAGTTGGACTCAGTTGTGATTTCCCTACACATGGTTCTACTGTCCCTTCTATTTGAACCTTTAATTAGTACTAGAGTTGGTAGGGGTATGTCCAAGAGACTTAAATCTTTGGGGTGTCCATGTGCCAGCTGGACCCTGAATATCAACAAACTTGCAACACCTACTTTCCACTTCATTGGACTCACCCAGGACAACTCACAGGGAGGAGACGATGGACAACCATGTACCAAAGAATCGAGGGAGTCTACAACTGCAAGCAAGTCCCATCCATCAGCCATATGGATCAAAGTCCCCTCACAATTAGAGTTGGAGTGAGCATCACCATCTCAGAATCCTTACGATTAGGGAATGAACTGTGGACTAAAGTAGACTTATTGGTATTCTACACAAGACTTATTGTAATTCTAGAAATGGAATAAATTATATCATTGATGTGGAGGCAGTGGCCACTGGAGGTTCTGAGGGCAGGGAGGGGGAAAAACAAGTGTAATATGGGGACATTTTTTGGAATTGGAATTGTGCTGAAAGACATTGCTATGACAGATATAGGCCATTATATATACTGCCATAACCTACAGAATTGTGTGGGAGAGAGGTTAAACTACAATTTAAAGCTTAGTGGCAATGCTCCAAAATGTGTTCATCAATTGCAATGAATGTACTCCATTAATGAAGGAAGTTTTTAATGTAGGAAATTGTGGGAGGTGTGGGGAGTCAGGCATAATGGTATCCCCAATATGTTTTATGTTATATATATGTAAGTTAAGTATCTTTAAAAATAAATTAAAAATAAATAAATAGATAAATAAACTATGTCTGCAGTGTTGATTACATGTATGTCTTTTCCTTTTCTTCATTGAGAAGGGGAAGCTGAGGCATAGTAGAGATACTCATAGATAGATTCAGACTCAGCAGTGACACCTTTTCCCATAGTCTATTTAAATAATGTGAAATCAAATAATGCACAGTATAGTGTGGAATTAGTAAGGGGTCCATGGTTGTCACCTGACTGGCAAGGGGGTCCATGTAACAAAGAAGGTTATGTACCCCTATCTTAGATCATTTTTAGCCCTATTTCTGACTTAATACTGTAGTGTGTGACTACACAGGATTCAGAACAGAATGTAGGGATTCACACTCTGTCTTAATCTTTCACTTATTCTCTGATACTGGACAAATTAATTAACTCATCTGTACAACACCTTCTTCCTCTATAAAATTCACAAAATGCGTGTACCAGCTTCTTAGAAGAGTTTTAAATATTAATTAAGTTGATGCAATTAAAGTGCTTAGAACAGAATGGGTACTACAAAGGACTTGCATCCCACCATTTCAGATAATGATGATGGGAATGCTACATATCTTTTACAGCTCACCCACTTAAGTGATAAAGAAAAAAATTAAACCCAGACAATTTAACCTTAAGGCATTGTTTTTTTAAATATATTTTTATTGATGCATATCATTCATACATGGACATAAAAAGGCAATAAATGTATAATAAAAGTTTGAACTTATAAAATAAACATGCATTACATCATATCTGTGTCCCATATATCACCCCTCCACCAACACCTAGCATTGTTGTGAAACATCTGTTATAAAGTATGCAAGAGCATTATCAAAATATTACTACTAAGGACTACTATTTCACTTTTAAAATTTCCCACTGAGATCATCAAAATTCATATCATACCCTCATTTAGACAAAGTGCAAATTACAATATTTAAACTTCAGGTAGACCTATAGAACAAATTTACTTATTTTACCGGTCCTATATTTATCAATTTTATTTGAGCACAAAACTTTTACTTATAGAAATATAACTTAATATACTCCAGAGAATTTATCAGTAGAATGTAAATGAGTAAATGTTTTCTCATCACATATGTGAATTGAGATAACATTTTAGAATCTAATAGATCTATAAGTAATGGTGCAAAGATCTTGTTCTTGGTGAGTATTTCTGTATTAAATATTATTACATAAAAATGACTTTTTTGTAGGCCTGTGTATTGTATGCACTTAAAAAAACTGAGAGGGTGCCTGTGATTCATCTGCTTGTCAAAATGATCCAGATTATCTGCCTTCCCTACTAATTTCAGGGATAGAATTAAGTCCTAATCTCAAAATACCACCATTGGGTGTTATGAAATAACTTCCTATGTATCTGAGAACTGAGAAATTAGTAACTCAAATAATTTTCTGCATCTGTGGTTCAGATGATTTAACACACAGACCCTCACCAATTCTGAAAATCTTATTTTGTCAAAGTAAAGAATATAACCCCATTTGGTTTCAAACTCTTGTCAGTTTAAAAACATAACTAAAATTGGAAACTGAGAGATTAATTTTTGTCCATACTGCATTTTCAAATTGTGAAATTCAATAGAAATTAATAAGTTAATTTCAAATTATAGGGTTACACAATATCTAGGTTTATACAAAGACTCTCACAATGTCTTTTCTTTTGCTCAGCCTATGAGAGTAGTGTCATGACCAATCTCACCAACTTTGTGACTGAATTCTCCCTCATGTGCTTTTCAGATATCTGGGAGGAGCAAGCCCTCTATGCTGTGCTGTTCTTTCTCATCTACCTGGCAGCTCTCATTGGCAACCTTCTCATCGTTATACTTACCACGTTGGACCACAGCCTCCACAGCCCCATGGACTTCTTACTGAAGACCCTATCATTGTTAGCTCTTTTCTTCATCTCTGTCTCAGTTCCCAAGGCCATCATTCATTCCCTGACCCAAAAATTTTCAATATCTTTCCTGGAGTGTGTGGTACAGGTTTGTTTGCTTGTGCAGAGCTGGTCTTGCTGACAGTGATGTCCTATGTTTGATATGTGTCAATTTGCTAACCCCTCCACTATCAGATCATCATGAAAAGAAAGTCCTGTAATGGGTGGTTACTACTTCATGGCTAAGTGGGGTTGTCTCTGGATTATTTAACACAGCTGTGATTTTCTCATTACCATTTTATAGGTCAAATTTTGTCCATCAATTCTTCTGTGAGAGCCCCACATTACTCAAACTCTCCTGCTCAGAGAAGTACCTTGCTAAGATTGGAGCCATAGTTGTGACAATATCTTTGGGTTTTGTATGTTTTATTTCCATCATAGATTCTTACGTCAATACCTTTTCCACAGTACTGAGGATCCCATCAGTGTACTGAAGGTCAAAAGCCTTCTCGACTTTTCTTCCTCACCTTGTGGTTTTTTGGGTTTTTATTTATTTTTATTTTTTTATTTTATTAAAAGATACTTAGATTAAATACATGTTACACAAAAAATATAGGGATTCCCATATGCCCCACCTCCCATACCTCCCACATAAACACCCTTCATTAGTGTGGCACATTAATTACAATTGATAAACACATCCAGGGGCTTTGCCATGATGGACCATAGTTCACATTGTAGACCATACTCTCTCCCACACAGTTCGCCTGTTATATGATGATATAAAATGGCCTATATATGTCATTGCAATGTCACTCAGGACAATTCCCAATTCCAGAAAAAGCCCCTGTATTACAACTGCTTTTCCCCCTCCTTGCCCCCAGAGCCTCCAGTGGCCACTGGCTCCACATCAATATTGTAATTTCTTCCATTGCTTGAATCACAATATGTCTATAGTAGAACACAAGTAAGTCCACTCTAGCCCATAGCTCTTCCCCCCATCCTGAGGAGTCTGGGATGGTGATGTCCACTCCACCTCCAATTGAGAGGGGGCTTATATCCCATGGGGAAGATGGATGGGATTATCCTGCCTGCCGCTGCAGACTCTCTCCTTACTGTTTTCCTCTATACAGGATCAATTGCCTACATAAAGCCAGTGTCAGAGTCCCATTCTGTTTGGGATCTGCTCATGTCTGTCTCCTACACTATGGTGCCACCTGCCCTGAACCCCATCATCTATAGCCTGAAGAACAAAGATATGAAGTCTGCCTTCTGAAAAATTCTGAGAAAAAACTATACTTAAATGACAACAACGGCACTGATATTTTACTCAGTTCAGGATAGCAAGGGGCCATTTCAATTAATGGTAACTAGCTTTCCATTTATGTTTCTGTTTCTTATTTATTTCCGTTAAATAGAATTGAAAATGTACACTTTTATGGGCATATAGAATTAATACTTTCTCAATATTTCCTTAATCTAAAAGAAAATAGATGAAAAATAGGATTTCCCCAAAGCAAGAGGTTTTAAGAACCAGAAAATATATTTGGGATAGCTATGACATTGTTATTATTTGTGTTCTTTAAATTTAGATAGATTTATCCATTATAAAAGTATATTGCTGAAATTTTAAGTTTCACTCGGAAATATGTGTTTGAGATTTATTCATGTTATATTCACATAGTGATGGAAATCACATTGTTTCAAAATTGCTCTTCTTCTGAAAAGTTTAAATGGTTATAATGAATATCTTTTCACTTTTCTTCATATGCACAAAGAAACAAAGCTAGTTTATGACATTTAATATTTTCAGTTTTAAAAGATGGTCAAATTGGTCTTGAAGGTATATATACTGATTTTCATTACTAAATGTATTGAATAAAAGTACATTTTGCATGTTTTCTCAGTTCCACATGAATATTTAATATTTTCAGAATATTTTTAAAAAATATGCACACCTTTGAATAGTAAAACAAAACGGTAATGATGTAATATTAATTTTTATTTTCTTGGGTTTCAAATTAAGATGTACCTCTCTTTCTATCTCTGCAGATGGACAGATAAATAGATTATATATGCAAATCACTATTTCTCATCTATATTTTCATTTTTAATATGCATTGCTCATATTTCAGTTTGGTTGCTTTCATGTTTTTTATATTTAATAGACATTCATCAATTCTTTTTTCATATAAGAAACTTTCTTTTTAGAGAAATTTTAGAATATACAAAAGTTAAATAGAAAGGATGGGGTATTCCCATATACACCACTTCATCCCCCTCCCACATTTTCCCCTATTGATAAGTCTTACATTATTGTGGTACATTTGTTAAAATTGATGAGCAAATATTGAAGCATCACTATTAGCCAAGTCCTATAGTTTATATTATGGTTTAAACTTTTAACTGTACCATTTTATAGGATTTGACAAATGTTTACAAAGGATGGTAACTGCCATTACAATACCGTGCAGGACAATTCCAATACCCTAAAAATGTACTATGTTCCACCTATTCTTCCCTCCCCGTCCCCTTAGAACCTCTGGCAACCACTATCTTTATATCAATAATTCAAATTCTTCTCTTACTACAATAATAATGTCTACTTTGGTCCATATTTGCAATCCCCCCTTACATTTGTTCCTCCCTGTCATGAGTACTTTGTGATAGAGATGCCCACTCTGCTTCAGATTGAGAGGAAGCTTTGATGTTATGGGGCAGATAATAGGAAATGTTTTGCTTACAGCTGTAAATACTCTTTGTTTTTTAGGGTGGGGGTTGTCTATGATGATCATTTTGTTAGTTGTCCTGGCCAAGACTGATGATCTGGAGAGTAGATATTGGCCACAACTCCTCTGAGAATCAGGACTCAACCTGCTGATAATAGACTGAAGAGTTAAGAATCTGGGATACATATTTGATGGATATAGTACCAATTATAGGTTCATATAAAAGGAGTAGAAGAATCATGTGTAGGAACATTATAAATGAGTCTAATTCTGATATATTGGCAAAATCGGTTGTCATATATTCCAAAGTAAGTCTCATTGATAGGGTGCTGGTTTCAAGTATTGTGTGCCTTGCTTATAGTGTCTGGATGTCTCTAGATCCCTCAAGAGCACCCTAGTTTGGACTTTGTTTACTGTGGCAGTTATTGAGTTCCACTTGAGATGTGCATAAGTGTAACCTCTAAAATAAACTCCCAGCTCATTCTGAAATATCTTAGTCATAAAAACACTTTTGCCTTCAATGTTTCCCCTCTGTGTCAAGGTCTTTCTCCAAATGCATAGCTGGTTGGCACTTGGTATTAATCCCTCAATGCCAGGGATGCTTAATTTTAGGAGTCATGTACCACTATGGAGGCATGTTAGTGGGTTTATTTACCAAGTTTGGCTTAAAGAGAAGCCACAATTGAGGAACAAGAGGTTTTCAGAACGTAACTCATAGGCGAAAGTTATTATTAGGCTAAGTTTCAATTTTACAAGAATAAGGTTCATAAATACAAGCATTAATATTCAAGGCTTGGCATATTGGTCTCTTTTCCTTTTATTAGGCACTGCCTGTGTAATCTAGAGATTCTTTGCCAATCTACTTGAGAACATAGCACTTTGCTTATGCTTTGGGACAGGAATTTAATATTTTGTTGCTTATTGTGTGGGTCTACACCCACTGAGATACCACTCTATGATGACATGAACACATTCATAGATCATAGATCTCTGTTCCAGGTGTATCTATCTGTATTAGTCAGCCAAAGTGGTGTTGATGCAAAATACCAGAAATCTATTGGCTTTTATAAAGGGTATTTATTTGGGATAGAAGCCCACAGTTACCAGGCCATAAAGCAAAAGTTACTCCCCTCGTCAAAGTCTGTTACCACGTGTTGGAGCAAGATGGCTGCTGATGTCTGCAAGGGTCGGGTTTCTTGGGGCTTGTTTCTTTCTGGGCTCAGTGCCTCAGCTCTCTCTACAAGGCCAGCTGTAGAATATCAGGCAAATGGATCATCTCTGTTCCTGGGGCCTCTGCTGTGTCCAATTAAGTCTTCTCTCCTACCTCACATATCTTCTCTGAGTGTTTACTTCCCAGGCTCCAGGATCAAAACTCCAAAATCCCCTCTCTGCAGTGCAGTTTCTCTGTGACTTCTTGCCTACCAAGGAGGTGGTGACTCAGTGTCCTACTGATGTAGCCCAATCAAAGCCTCAATCATTATTTAATCAAGTAAAAGTGAAACCTCAAAATCCAATATAATCTAATATACTCAGAGGAAAAAAACAGTTTAGAAACATAATCCAATATCTATTTTGGGAATTCATAAACAATATCAAACTGCTACACTCCACCTTCTGAATTCCAGAAAGGCATTAAAATATTTTTTTAAAAAACCCTTAAATTTGTAAAATGCTAAATACATAATCATATCAAAATCTGTTTAAAGAAATACAGTTTGTCTTGAGAAAACTCCTGTCTGGCTGTAGACCTCTGAAACAAAACAATTTATCTGCTTCCAATACACAAATGGACAAAGGAGAAATGTTTTCATTACCAAAAGGAGAAATTGGGAGGGTTAACATGAGTCATAGGTTCTCTACAGATCAGTAAACCTACAGGGCATACTCCATTTGATTTCAAAGTCTGAGAGTCATTTAAGATGGTGGGTTCTTCTCCCTGGGACCTCATGGGGACCTACCCTTTCCACAGCCTTGCCCAATGGCCATTTTCTTGGTTCCAACCTCACCAAGCATCTGGGTGGTGACCAACCGCCAGACCTTCCTCACCCTTGAAGAGCATTGTGGTGATTGCCATAATTTACCCAATCTTTGGGTTCGAGTTGTAACCCCCCTAGTACAGTGAAGTGAAGGCAACATCCTCCCTAAACTCTGGCATGAAGGTCCAACCCTCTCAGAGCAGCAAGTTGGTGACCTTGCCATCTCTAATCCATGGGGGACAGGCCTATCCCTCTCAGACTTATGGGGCATCAACCTCAATCTCCCTAATCATTGGGGAATGTGCTCTACCCTCTCTGTACCCTGTGGCAGCAAAATTCTCCCTGAACATTGGGCAGAAATATCCACCTTCTTCAACTGCAGGTGCAAACTCACCCTCTCTGTTTAAATGAGTGTGGTTCCTCCCTTGCCCCAAGGTGATGTCTTAATTCCAGATCTCAGATTCCATGGTTTTCCTCTTGAAGTCATTTCCCCTTCCATCTCTCCCATTGATGTCCCTTTTTGTCCAAGCTGACAGTGATTTTGTTCATACAGCTCTCAAAAAGTTTATTGGTTTAGCATGCAGGAAGCAGGGGTCCAAGCCATCAGGCAGTAAGATATTCCACAAGTCATTCCTTGATAACTGCATTTTCAATCCTGATTTACAAGTTCAAAGTTTAAGTCCTCCAGTGGAGCACTGTTGCCTGGGGGCTTGATTTCCCGAGACTTGGAAGTTCCAGAATCAGTATCTGTTTTCTTTGTGACTGACTGCCCTGTTTTCAGCTTATATCTATTGTCTAGCATTTTAGTATAAGCTGCAAGGAGAAGCTAAGCCTCATTCTCTGAGTCATCTTTGGAAAGTTCTGCTAAATACCCAGGCTTACCATTTTCAAATTCTGCATTCTGTAAAATATCAGGAGTTAATCTTGCTAAGTTCTCTATGACTTTAAAACATGGATTGCCTTTCCTCCAGTTTCCAATAATGGTTTCATAATTTACTTCTAAGCCCTTATAAAAAGACTCTTTAGAGTCCATATTACTATCAAAAGTCTCTTCAAAGCACTGTAGGTCTTTTCTACCAAGCATCACATAATTCCTCCAAAAAAATACCTCTTACCCATTCATAACACTGTTCCAGCATTTTGGTAATTGGAAAAGCATGACCCTCTCTCCAGTACCAAATTCTGTATTGGTGATCCCCACCTATCCCCTCACAACTGACACCATGCACCAGTGACCCTCCTCTGACATAGATACTGAATGAATGCTCAACAATTTTATTCTCAAACAGTCCTAATCCTCTCCAGTGTTCACCTTTCTCCAGCCTTCCCCCTAGCTGCATGGGTGGCCCAACTCATCCCCCCAACCCCACTTACACTTACACACTCCAGAACCATCAACCCCAAGAACACAGCTGCACCACCATCACCCTGTCCCCTGCCAAACTCCACCATGCACCTTATGATAGCTTCTGTCCAGATTAAGCATCATCTCATAACTCTCTTCTCTTTCTATATCCTGGCCAGCTAAATTACAGACTCTATCTTGATGAGTCTGCTCAATAGTCTTAGTTATTATCAGTGAGATCATGCAATATTTGTCCTTTAGTAACCAGCTTTCTTCACTCAAAATAGGGTTTTTGAGATTGATCCATGTTGTTGCATGTGCAAATATGTCATTCCTTCTTACGGTTGAGTAACATTCATTGTACATACCACATTTGTTTATACATTCATCTTTTGATAGATTCTTGAGTTGCTTCCTACTTTTGGCAATTGTTGATAATGTCGAATGAATATTGGTGTGCATATATCTGTTCATCTCCCTTCTTTTAATTCTTCTGCTACATACCCAGCAGTAGGACTGACAGAACATATGGCAATTCTATATTTAGCTTTCTGACGTGTGGCCAAACCATCCTCTAATTTGCTGTACCAATCTATGTTCCCACCAGAAGTGAATGAGTGTTCTTCTTTCTCTACATCCTTTCCAAAACCTGCATTTCTCTGTTGTTTTAAAAGCAGCCAGTCTAGTGGGCATAAGATGATATCTTATTGTAGTTTTGATTTGCATTTTTCTAATATCTAGTGATTTTGAACTTCTTTTCATGTGCTTTTTAGCTATTTGTATTTTTTCTTTGGAAAAGTGTCTTTTCAAATCTCTTGCCCCATTTTCAAATGGGTTGTTTGCTTTTATATTATTGAGTTGTATGATTTCTTTATATATGCTGGATTTTAGGCCCTAATTGGATAAGTGGTTCCCAAATATTTTTTCCCATTAAGTAGGGTGCCTTTTAACTTTCTTGACAAAACATTTTAATTTTGAGGAAGTCTCATTTATCTATTTTTTATTTCTTTGGTCATGCTTTGGGTGTAAAGTTTATGAAACCATTTCCTACTACAAGATCTTGTAGATGCTTCCTTATGTTATCTTCCAGAAGCTTTTTAGCTTTGGCTCTTATACTTTGGTCTCTGATCCACTTGAGTTAATTTTTGCTGTACTTTGTTGAGTGATTTATCTGCCTTGATAGACATGATCATAAGATTTTTCCTTTGCTCTCTACTGTGGGGAATCACATTGATTTTCTTATGTTGAACCATCCTTGTATAACTGGAATAAAACCCACTTGATCATGGTGTATAACACATTTGATGTGTTATTGTATTTGATGAGCAAGTATTTTAAACAAAAAATTTTAAAGTGATAAAATGTTTAAAGAGAAATCCCTTAACTTCCCCAGGAAAGGAGTTCACGGCTACTTCTCTGAGTCGAAATGACTAAGTACTCCAGAGAAGAGGAGAATGATTCATTTTTACTGATGAAATTTAAAACAACAAAATACATGATAATTTATTATTTTAGTCAGCTAGGCAAACAGACAAAACTGTGTTCATTCAAGAAAAGAGGATTGTATAAATCTTAAAGCTGGAGAGTGTCTTTGGGGAGAAACATGTCATTCTGTTAAATCTCATCTGGCTTTATCTTTATCTGTTATCCTAGCCTGATGAATGGCCAGGTATATTTCTACTTCATTAATATTTAAATCCTTAAATTATCTGAACTAGTGGAATGAGAAAACATTTTCATATGTTAATTTTTAAAAAAGGTTTATTTTATTTATTTCTCCCCACCCCCTCATTCTTTGCATTTGCTGTGTCTATTTGTTGTGTGCTGCTATTAATTTTAGTAGGCACTGGGAACCAAACCCAGGACCTCCCATATGGGAGGGAGGCACCTATTTGCTTGAGCCATCTCTGCTCCCTGCTTTGTTGTGTCTTTCATTATGTTTCCCTCCTAGTGTTTTGTGTTGCATCATTTTGTTGAGTCAGCTCGCCAAACCTGCCCACCACATCAGCTCACTGTCTTGGTTGTCTTCTTTAAGAGGCACTAGAAACCAAACCTGGAATCTCCTATGTGCTATGTTGGAGTTCAATCACTTGAGCCACATCTGCTTCCCTCAAATGTTAATTTTAATGCGAAGAAATTACATCATCTTTTAATGCTACTCTCCCCGATATGTGATTTGTGATGTTGCCATTATTGTTGGATAGGTTTCTGTTCAACAAAATATTTTTCATGGATCTTTTTATTTATTCCACTATTTGTACATATTGTGCAACATCCCTGGTTTCTGCCTACTAGATATTCATAGCTCCAATTAATTTCTCTAAGGCCATATCACTTACTGAGATATTTTCCAATAGTTCCTTATATATTGTTTAAGTTTTACTTAGAACTCTTCAACTTTAAATGTTAGAATTATTCCATGGAGAAATTTTCCCTTTGTGTTTCTGTCATTTATGAAAAGTAAAGAAAAATCTGTTGAAGAATAACTATAATTAGAATTATCAATTAAAAAATCCAGAAGTCTCTATTAATGAAACACTGAGTGAAATAAATATATGAAGTTGTTTATCCAAACTCTTAAAATTATACAGAGTATTTGGAACACTAGGAGAAAAAAGCAGTCCATTGCAATGTGAAAGGAGTAAATGCAAAACAATGTGTTTAATGCTAGCCTATGTAAAACATGTAACTAAAGAGAGACACAATTTATAAACTGTGCAGAAAAGATGTGTTTTCTCACTTCATGCAGTTGTTTCAAAAACCTGTATAGAAATCAAACTTAGGAAGAGAGGAAATAAATTTCATAAAATA